>APFE031488787.1:0-60194 GCA_000404065.3 Pinus taeda
CTATTTTTTCCTCTTCCTCCTCCTATCCTAGGTTGTTCACCATTCAAATTATGTACCTCTCCTTCCCCTTCTTCAACCATTGTAGATTCTTCAGAACTAATATAGGTTTCTGGTTCCAAGATTAGGTTTTCAACTTCCTCTAGTTCTTCTGGTTCTTCTATCAATGGTTTAAAATAGGCTTCTTCTTCCTCTTCTTTAGTAGGAACTTCCAACTCTTGAGCAAGAAGTTTTTCTCTAGTTGAATATAGGAAAATTACTCCTGTTGTTGGGGATACGAGATCTTCTTCTTCTATTATGGCTTATGTTGATGAAGTTGGTGAATCTCTAGGTTGGATTTCATATCTTAATACCCCAGGGAGTTTGTGTTTGCGTGATATGGATGGAATTCGAGTTTGTGTGGGTGGTGTGGCACTATGAGGTCGTGGTGGGGTGAGTGATGTTGCTGGAATTAAACTCTTTCCTCTACCTACAAATCTACCCCTAGAGTCTCTTTCCCTATGCATATCATGTTATTGTTTGTTTGTTTGTTTGGTTGGTTGTTTTTGTTTGTTTGCTTGTTTGTTTTTTTGTTTTTTATTTTTTATTTTGTTTTTGTTTTTTTGTTTTTTAATATTATATTATCCAAAAGAAATAAAGACTTCTATTTACACTTCCCCGACAATGGTGCCAAAATGTTTGTCAACTTAATTGTCTTAAATTGATTATATAAATTATTGACCGGAGTTGGTAAACTTGTGAAGTGAAAGTGCACAATATATGCTAGAAGCATTTTTATTGAGTTGGATTTATTAATTGATTGAGTTATTGGAAATGTGTTTTAAGTTTTGCATTCCTATTTCAAAATTAAATTAACATTGCTATCTAGTGAAAATAAAGTGATTGTGAATTTAAAGCAATATTTCTTACTTGAAAAAGATGACACCATAAAGAACTCACACTTGCCGAATGAAAACTATATTAAATCACACTTGCAGAATGAAAACTATATTGACTCACACTTCTTGGATGAAAATTGTATTAACTCACATTTGCTTCAAAACTGAAAGTTCAAGAAAGTAACTACTATCAAACCACTCTTCTTCTGAAATTAAACTAAGAAAATTTTTGAATAAAAATGCTCTAAACATAAAGCTGAAAGAAATCTCTATACCTAAATCTATAAAGAGAAACATGTTATGCTATGAAGTTGAAATGTTTTTTTTAATGAAATTTCAAAGAAATCACAAGGAAACCACTGATAGTTTGACGAGTCAAATCAACTGCATAAACTATAAAAGAGAGTTGTAATGCTATCATAAGAAGATCAAAACTATAAATGGCCAGGATTAATATTTGATGATCCAAAAATAACTAATAGAGAACTTCACGACTGCTTTTATAATCAAAAGAAATATCACTGCTGCTATCCAATCTAAAGTCAGACTAAGAATTATGAAATGAACATATGCAAAAATACTACAACAAATAATAATAGAAAGGAAAATCTACAAGTTAAAAACCCTCACTATTTGTAGGGGCCCTCCACAAACAGGAAGTCTCAAGCTTTAATGAACAGTTAATTGTGCATCAAGTCTTCAAAGGCGCTTCCATTAAATAAAAACACAGGCTTCAAAATGATTACAATAACAAAATATTCATTCACGTCATTCCTTGTTTTGTCCTGCCTTACGGTATTTATAAAAGCCATTTAATAAATGTTTGAGGCTTTCATGCCTACTTTCGGCTATCAAAGTTTTAATTCAACTATCAAACTGAGAAACAAATAATGATTTTCTCATGATTTTCTATTCGGAAAAGAAAATCGTGAGGCGTTTTCATATCAGACTCTCACTCGCTTTCTCTAGCTACGTGTTGACGTTTTCCTTTGACTACGTGATTCAGGCCTTCTTATAACAATTTGGTGCAGATGAATAGGAGGAGATCGTTGAGGGGATCAAGCTCTTTCTGCCCATATCTCTCTTTTCTTGAATGGCACCTCAGACCTTGTTCAACAATGGAGTTGGGTGCAGAAACGAATGTTAGCTGCAAATTACACAAATCTGGTAGCCAATGCAAAATTTAACTTAATAATAAGGACCATTTATGAAATATGAAAATTAGGATAATTAATACCTTACCTATGTCAAAACCCTACCATTTGATGCCTATCAAGTTAAAAGTAATGGTCAAGGAGAAGGAAAAAGAGTGAAGAAGAGTGTTAAGATGAAGCATTCATGAGGCTCTACAATCCTCTACCCAAGAAACATATAATTCTAACTTGAAAATTGTTAAAAATCTTCAAGTTTACACATACAGATCATTTTGGTATTAGAGCAACAGGTTATTGTGAAGATTCGATTTGTTTGCAAGTGTTTTTTTGATGCTTACAAGGTTGACGCTTAAAAGAGGAGAAGGAGAACTTGTGGAGTCAAGATCTCAAATTGTTTCAAGGAGAACAAACACACCTCAAGCTTCAATAGTCGTGGCAGATGAAGAAGGTCTTGAAGGGATGAATGAAGATGAGAAAATTTTCAGAAAAGAATTCTTTGAGATGTCTGAGATGGTTAAGGTTTTGTATGAGGAGAGGAATTCCAGATTGTGTGGAGAGAGATCAAAGCCTGCAAAATAAGATGGAGGAAAAGGATACAAGCCTCCAAAAGGGGATGGAGGGAATGGTGACAAACCACCACCGTCACCTCCATCCTCATCCTCATCTTCAACTTCTTCTACCCTTTCACAAACACCTCCAAATTCCCCAAGGGGTCATGGTAAAACTCCTTTGCTTAAGCTTAACATTAAGTTTGAATTTCCTATGTACGATGGAGAGGTAAATGCAGGGAGATTATATAGTTGGATTCGTCATGTTGAAGTGTATTGCAAGATACAAAGAATCAAAGATGATGAAACCAAGATTTAACTTGCTTCTCTTAGATTGGAAGGTGCAACACTAATTTGGTGGGAATCCAAAACTCAAGAGTACATGAAGAAACATGGTAAGGTTTTATCCTCTTGGAATTGTTTTGTTGTTGCAATAAGAAAGTGGTTTTATCCATTAGCATACATGCAGAAAGATATCATAGATTGGCAAAACTTTAGGCAAGTTAAAGGGAAAAATGTGCAATCTTATACTCAAGAATTTAGAAAAAGAGAATTGATTTTGGGTATAGATTTGTCTTTTCAAGATACTTTTCTCAAGTACATTGGAGGATTGCATAGTTACTTGAGACATACCATTATAATGTTTAACCCTACAAAACTAGATGAAGTTTGTGTACAAGCAACTCATTTTGAGGCAAGAGGGAAAAATGTTTCTGAAGAAACTAGTGAGAGTTCCTTTGAGTTTGGAGAAAAAGGAAAGGGTAAGTTTAAAGGAAAAGGGAAGAAGAATGTTGCAATCAAGATGGAGAAATACTTTATCACATGACAACATTATTCCAAAGAGGGCCATGATGCAAATCATTGTTGGACGCTTCATCCAGAAATGAGACCCAAAAAGTTTTAAAACAAGGAGAAAGAGAAGACAACTGCAACTACACAACAAGATTTAGGTCCAGATTCCAGAGATGAAACAAAGATCACAACCATGGGTTTGAAAGGTAAGGACATTTCAAGTACTAGTTCTTCAATTTGTCTCAATGAAACTCAAGATGAAAAAACAAGAATAAAGCTTTTCCATATTAGAGTTATTTCAAAACATACCAAGATAGATACATTGTTTGATAGTGGTTCACAAGGAAATCTTATCTCATAAGACATTATGTGATAGTGGAAAAACCGGTGAGCAGTTTATGAAACCAACGTTTCGGACTAGCTAGGTGAGTCCATCATCAGGGCAATGAGATCTGTATTTGAGAAGAGAGAGTTGTGAACATTATGGAGCTATTAATAGTTGTGTGCAAAGATATTTGATATTTTGTGATTAGTATGTCGGCTTGATTGATTCATAATTATTAATTAATTAATTCCATTATTATTATTATTATTATTATGATTATTATTTTTTTTTTTTTATATATTTAAAATTATTTAACCAAATTTTATTAATATTGTAATTAATAATAAAATTATATTATTAATTTTAATGAAATATTTATATTTATATATTATGTTTTCATAATAGTTATTCTGTTATATCTATTATATTTTTGTGTGTTAATTTATTTATTTGTATTATTTTAATTTTATTTTATTTAATTGTATATCAATTGTTTATATATATTCTATTTATTATTTATTATTTATTATTTTATTGATTTTATTTATTTATTTTATATATTTATATATATATATAATATATATAATTTAATTGTTTAATGCTTTATTATTAATAATTTAATATTATTGTATTATTTCAATCCAATGTAAAACTTATTCTTGATTGATAAGTATTGTTATCTATTAGTTAGTTATTTATCTATTAGTTAATTTTGTTATTCCTTAATTATTATTATTATGAAAATATTATTATTATTATTAATGATTCTATTTTTTTTTTTAAGGTCACAGCCAAGCCAGACACCAAAATTAGGTGTATGCCGACCCCCTTGTTTTGTGGGACAAGGGACCCACCTCCGCGCGGCGATTTGACTGCTAAGTCTACGAAGGCATACATACTCTACCCCCCTCTGGTTTTGAACCTGTGACCTCTTAGGAGGAAACACATGCTCTTAACCATTAGGCCCACTCAAGCTGTATAATAAAGATATATTATTATTATGGAGATTTCTTACATGATATGTTACATAAATGAGTAACTAGTTAAGAATTAATTCTAATTGAAGAGTTTTTTATTTTTATGAATTATCAAATGTTTTTTTTTTGTAAGCTGGGGTGGGACTCTCTGATTTACATGTCCATTAAGTACCCCTCAATGGGGGAAGGGTAGCCCAAGATTTGAACCCAAGACTTCCGGTTCGGTGAGACTGCATTTCCACGGCCCTTGCCGCTTGAGCTACCCCATGTGGACATGACTTATCAAATGTTATTAAGAGGGATAAACATATTAGTTTAATGCTTTTTCATTTTATTTAATAAGGGTTTCTAGGTACTGCTTAATTTAAGACCTTCATCCCTATTCATGTTATCGGAGGATTTCTCAATTTCAATTGCCTCTTTCACCCTTCTTTTTAAATAATGATCTTCCTTGTGGACTAATTTTGCTTGTTCCATATAGATATAGTGTGAGGAAGAACATGCGTGCTTTGCTAGTCCTGATTTTTCCGACCTATTTCTTGTGATATCATTAATGTGTTCTTTTAATCTTATTCCAAAGGATCTCCCTGTTTCACCTATATAAACTTTACCGCAAGAACAAGGAATCGAGTATACACGTTTGTGATTTTTTGGGTCTATTAAGTCCTTAGCAGACTCAAGCATATTTTTTAGGATGTTAGGGGGCGTGAATGCAACCATAATGTTGTGCTTGGCGAGAACTCTGGCAATTTTATCTGTGGTTCCTTTAATATAGGGTAAGGAGATTCTGGGGTTTTTAGGGGATTTCTTCTTTTGTATAATGGTTATGGAATCTTTAATTATTTTTTGGATAATATGTTTTTGATAGCCATTGTTTACAAAGACCTCATGGAGATGGTTAAGTTCTTCCTCTAAATGTTCAGGGTCAGAGATTCTGGAGGCTCTGGTGGCTAGGGTTTTGATGACACCAAATTTTTGCTTCGGATGGTGGTGGGAGTTTGAATGAAGATATCTATCGATGTGATTCTGCTTTCTGAAGACCTGGTGGCTTAGCTTGCCATTTTTCTTAGTAAGGAGGACATCTAGGAAGGGAAGCTGGTTGTCTTTTTCAATTTCTATAGTGAATTTTATGTGTTTAGAGAGGCTATTTATATGAGATAAAAATTCCTTAAGTTTGTCCAAACCATGGCTCCATTTAGCAAAAATGTCATCTACATATCGTTTCCATTCTTCAGGGGTAAAGGGGAAAGACCTAAGGGCCATTTGCTCAAAGTTTTCCATGTATAGATTGGCAATCAATGGAGATAATGGAGAGCCCATTGCAACGCCATGGGTTTTGCTCATAGATTTTTCCCTTGAAACTGAAGTATGAAGATTTAAGACAAATGCCTATTAGTTCCACTGTTTCTAGGTCTGTGATTTGCTTCAATACGTCTAAGGCTTCATCCACCGGAATCATAGTGTAGAGAGACACTACGTCAAAGCTAACCATTAGGTCATTGTCACTAACTTCTAGGTTTTTGATCCATTCTATGAAGGAAGCGAAATCTTTGATGTAAGAGGGAGTGTTACCGGATAAAGGTCTCAGTTTGTTCGCAAGATATTTTGCTAACTAATATTTGGGTGATCCTATAGTGTTTACTATAGGTCTTAATGGAACACTAGTTTTATGGATTTTAGGCACTCCATAAATTCTAGGGACAATGGCATTATTAGGGATTAATTTGTTCTTAATAATGGCATCAAGAGAGGAGTTTTTAATTTTATTACTTACTTGGCGAAGGATTTTACTGCTAGGGTCCTTGTTCATAACCCTATAACAACCACTATTGTTTAATGTTTTTGTTATTCTTGATGTTTTTTAGGGCTACAACTTCATCTTTGGATATGTTGCTGCGTGGAGGTCTGGCATTTCTGAGAATTTTGGAGACATCTTGTCTTATTTCTTCAGCTACATTTTGATCAGTGTAATTTTTGATAATGACTTCAATGTTACTTATTATGTCAGTTATAGGAATTTTGGTTGGAGATACTGCAAAATTTAACCTTTTTCTAGAAGCAGTTTTAAGTTATTATCTAAAACCAACTGTGAAAGATTAATCACTGTTGATTTAATGATAAAGTTGTTGAGAAAATTTGCAGAGTTCTTGAGCGAATTGTCAAGAAGTTGAATTTAGAAACCATTCCTCATTCTAAACCTTATCCTGTAGGTTGGATATGTGATAATGCAAAATTTCATGTGACAAAAAGATGTAAACTGAAATTCTCAATCACTGCGAACTTTTTAGATGAGGTAGAGCTTGATGTAATTCCAATTGATATATGTTGTATTGTTTTGGGAAGCCCATATCTTTATGATAGGAGAGCTAATTTTCTTCGCCATGAGAACAAATATCATTTGTTCAAGAATGGGATTGAGTACATTGTTAGAGAACACAACAAGAAGTTGAATGCATCTCTTTTAAATGCGGGACAAATGAAGAGAATTGTTAATGCTAGTCAGAACTTTGCAATTTTAATGATCAAACATGAAGACGTTGAGGAATCTAAAGCCTTTCAAGGATATGAATCAAGTTTGAAATCTGATTTCATTGAGGTTTCTAATTCATGTGATAAGATGTTTCAGGAGTCTAACAAGTTGCCTCCTAAAAGAGGTAAACAAAATGAAGTGAATTTGCAGCAGGATGCATCATTGTTGAACATTGGTTTGAACAAGATGCTAGTGTTAAAGCATGCAGAGGTCAAAAATAAAATGCAATAGCTATTTGACAAAGTGAACATTGGTCCCAAAACATCTTCTTATGGGTTTCATGATGTTTTGGCTTTGAATAAGGATGGTGCATGGCGATGGCGATCACATTTGATAAAGAGTCGAGCCAAGTGCAAGGCTAAACATGTTAAGCATTGTCATGACGACAATGTTCAACGTGAAAGGAACTTCAATTTGTTTAAGTTTCCATTTATTGAAGACTGAGGAGGGAATGTTCAAATTCCTTCAAGGGCAATTTTCTGTTCTGCATATCTTGGAAAATTGCAGGAAGAGTTCATCTTTGATAGAAAGTCCAAGACTCCAAAAGCAAGGAAAGTGATGTACTTTCATGAAAAGCTCAAAGTGACAAATTCAAGAAAATTTTAGTGGATTGAGACTGGAAGGGTGAGGGAGTTGTACCCTCATCTATTTGTTGACTGATAAAGAGATTTTGGAGGTCCAAATACTTCCAATGGGGAGGAGTGATCCAGTGGATCAAAATAGTGCTCAAAATTCAAAGTGTGCAACAGATCTCAAAACCTGAACAACTGGATAGATCTCGATGATCTGAACCCAACACTATTCATTTCACTCAAAACCGATATATTATGCTCCTTATATCATGTTCTAATTGAATTGGAAAACAACTAAAATTTTTAGAATTTGGGTTGCAGGTACACCTAGTAAGCAGTTCGTATGCTGATTGGGCATCTAACTGGGCATTTGACTTTGTTTTTATGGGCCAGTCATTGGATGACACTTGTCTCATTTTTATTGGTTCGTATATGGTGTGATTTCATTGGTGTAATGTTGTACCAATAAGGGAGAGCCACATGGGCCAATCAATGGTTGCCACGTGGCCTCCTCTTACTTGGAAATATTTTGGTTAAGGGTCGAATGGAGGCCATGGGGTCAAACCCATAACCTCAACCAACAACTCCAACGGCCTAACCAACTACATTACGATGTTTCTTGTAAAGCATTATGCCAAAATCATATTTAAACTTTGGAAACACGTCATTGGGGGAAGGGGCCCAGGCTAAGCCCTAACCCTTGGCCACCCCAGCGCCATGGGACCGCAGGCAGGGGGTTAAGGGGCTAGGCCTTAGCCTGGCCCATGACCACATCTCTGAAACTAAAATGCAATGAGAGCCCTAGCATAAAGACCGTGGCAGAAAAGTTAAAGGGGCCAACCCTGGGATCATATGGCCCACCATAAAACCAGGGGCACATATATGTTGGATGGGGGCTAACCCAAGGCCATATGGTGGCCATAAAAACTAGGAGCACTCACTAGAAAGGGGGCCAACCCATAGGGGACAAACCCCATACATATGGGCGACCATGCGACCAGAAGCGCGCCAAGCGGAGGGCTTAAAGTTGTTGGACATATGCCCTGGAATCTCGGCCCTAAACTAGGTCACATGCGTGCCATGTGACCATGATTTTCAGAACTATGGGCTTAATGGGCGGATTGGTCGTCCTAAAATTTCACCAGTCGGGCGGGAGTGTAGGCCATAATTGCATGTTAGTTCCAAGTTTGGGCCGCTCAAGCTAGGTTTAGGCTGAATTGGAGGATGATTAGCTGTAGAATGGAGTAAAAACTTGAAACAGTCATATTTTACTCAATTTTTGGCCAAAGGAGGTGCAAAAAGAACCAAATTGGGGGTTTTTTATAATGTTGGATCCATTGGAGACATCAATTCTACTGTTTGAGCTTTTTAAAGCATGTAAACACACTTTTGAGCATTTTTAATGGAAGAGGCCCTGCATTGGAAGCTGGACCAGGAGATGTAGCCCAAGAGAGGGGTGAACTACATTATCATGCTTTGTATTATGTGTTTTAGATATGTTTATTTGTCTTTGTTTGGATGTAAAATTTGGTTAAAATTTACTTGTTTATGTGTTTATTAAATTTATCCTCTACCCAAGACACATATAATTTTTAACTTGCAAATTGTTAAAAATCTTCAAGTTTACACATACAAATTAATGTTGTTTCGTGTGAGGCTAAGCGAGCATGTTCTGCTGTGAAAGGTTGAGAGAGCCTAAGCAGGAAGAAGAGACCCTGAGAGAGAGCCAATGTTGTTGTGTGAAAGGCCACAGGTGCTTGTGTAGAGGAAGAAGGTTAAGAAGAGTGTGATGTTGTGTGTAGTGGATAGAGGGTCGAGAGCAACATGATTTTGTGGTGGTGACAATGTGTTTTTGTAGAGTGAGCAGAGTGAGAAGTGATAGAGTGTTGCATGGGCCAAGGTCTGAAGAGAGAAAAGTCGATTCAAGTAGAGTGGTCGCCAACAATAGTGAACATTGAGTTCCTATATGAGTGTGGGTTGGAGCCTACATACAGGGTGTTCGTGCTTACATCTCTAATGGGTGCTTGAGAAGGCTTCTGGAATGGTGCCTCCTAGAAGTTGGGGCTTACAACAAATTTGTGAAGTTAGTGCTTCACATTGTGCTTCTGGTAAGCTGGACATGTGTCTACAAATGGAGGGAGTTGGTGCTTCCTGTGAGTGGTGGCTCACAAACAGATTGATGTAATAGAGTAGGTTCTCTTATTTTACATCAATGCCAACAACAAGCTTTGGTGGTTTTTTCTCAAAAGGGTTTCCACGTAAAACCTTCGTATCTCATGTGTTTGTTCCTCATGATGTGTATGCTTGTGCTAATTTGTATGGTTGTTGTTATGGTTTGTTAAAGTATTCTCTGATATAATGGATGCAGTTTGAAAGAAAAATAAAATTAGCCTTAATACTGATTCACCTGCCTCTCAGTATTAACATTGTTTCCAACAACATGCTAGCTGTCATTCCACATCCTTGGTTTGAACCTTGATTTGCAAGTGGATATTTGCACAAAGCCCCATCATACTAGGTGAAACAAATAATATCAGTGTTTTTAAAAAACATTTTCATTACATTTGTTCATATAAAGAAGATAATGTCTATTTTAACAAGTTTCAATGATGCATGAAATTTAATGGCTCATGGTAGATTATCACCAAGGAGAGTAGAATTCCGAGTATTAGGCCTAAAGAGGAACATAACACACAAGTATGTGACTCACACCCATTCTAATTTAGCAGATGAGTGAAACCAAAAAGATGTTTAACAATCTCATTCTAATGGCAGAAGGGGCACTTGGGCTATGGAATTCCTAGGCCACTTGAAATCAAGGATTATAAAATTATAACCTCTTTAGCCTCAATAAATAGTTTCCATGATGAATGGATCTAATCCTACCAAATAGATTTCTTAAAGCAAAGTTTCTAGAGCTTGTTTTAACTTGGTGTTCAGCCTCGGTCTAACACTACACAATTGATAACCATATGTGTATTTATTTTCCATGAAAGGTTTAGAACAATTCCACTTCCAATATTTCCATCAAATCCATTGAACCAACAACTTACAATTGAAGTAAAAAATAATCTATATTCAAATCACGATCTTAATAGGATTAGAGAGTTGAAACTCAACCTTAAAATTTGTCCAAATCTTCTAGAGATGGGAGTTTCCATCATAAAGGTTCATATCTCAGACAATATCCTTAGGAAAAGGTCTCTAATTAGCAAATAACTAGGTAGATTCAACTAAAGGTATTCCTTCAAAGACAACTGGAGACCACCAAATTAAAGGATAATCTAGATACCAAGGATTCCCTGCCTAAATTGAAGGCCACTCATTGATTTCTTCTATTTTTGTTTGCTTTAAGACACAAAAATTCCCTGAGTAACAACCCAAACTACCAAAATTAATAGTAAATGATGAAAGTCGATACTTAACCAACCTTTTTTCCCAATGAACATTTGCTTGAAATACAAATGCATGGGCCAACCTTCTAACTTTCCTACCTTTTATTTCCATGTCTCTAATAACCCACTTGGAACATAAGGCCTGGGCTTTCCTAAGTATCCATGTGACTCCCCACTCCCTTGCATTGCAAAAGAAATTCCAATTTATGAATGTAAGCCATTCTTTGTAGTATGCTAACCCAAAAAAGGCTTCTATGAGCTTCTCTTGTCAATGAAAAGATGCATGAGAAGAGGGCCAAAATGATGAGTAATACATGTAGGTATCAAACAACACCTTAAAAAATATATTGAAATCTCTTTGTTGGGGACAATGGTTAACACCATTTATTCGTTTTCAAGGTTGTTTGCTTACAACCTACTACAAGGTCTTTGGTCAAGTCTAGATGTTCAACATAATCCATATAAACTTAAGGCTTTGTGTAGGTTGAATTTAGGACTAGCCCTAGCTAGCATGTTAGTCTAGAATACCCTCTTAGGATAATCAACAACACTATTTTTTGGCCAGTTGAAAATTGGAGATCAAAGCTTCACTAAAATTATAGATGAAATCCAAAGTGCTTTCCATTGATTCTTTATCCTCTAGAATGGCCAAAAGGTAGTTGTCTACAAAATTTCCATAGACCATTTGGCTAACCTTCAATCCAAGCAGCATAATACCCCTAATCAAACTCTAGGAGTTCCTATGGTGAAGAAGGAATCCGAAGCTCTGACAACTATATGAATTCTCAAAGCTAAAGGGCATCCTTGTCATATCGACCCAAAACCATAATTACCTCAGATATAACTTAGGTAATAGATAGGCATTCCAAGTCATCCCCAAAATTTGTATTAAACACATGCATAAAAAGTGGCCAAAGTAGACAACTAAAAACATAGCCAAGATGAACAATCGTTCCACTTGGGCATAAGATTTTTCAAAATCTAGCTTGACGAAAAAGGTTTTTAGCCCAAGGAAATTAGCTCATTCCATATTTTCTAAAAACAATATTGACATTGATTAGAATAAATCTCCCTCCAACAAAGTCCCTATTCTCAATTTAAATAATTTGAGGGAGAATATATTGAATACCTAGGGCTGGTGTGAGGGCCCCGGCCAAAATCTTGTATTCCACATTGAACATGCTAATTGGCCACAAACTAGTTATAGTGTCCTCCAACGGCACCACCATGGGCTTTAGCTAGGATATCGTGTCTTTCATATTTAGGCACATATCGGCATAGAACTTCATCCGACCCCATCTTATATAAGTGTCCTGCAATCATGGACAAATCTGTAGCCTTGGTAACTAATTCCTTCTTTTGTTATGTCGTATAACCTTCAGGAGCTACACTAGCAGATAAAAACTGAATAATGTCTGCAAAATGCTCCCACAACTTTGACAACAAAGAGTTGTGCTTTAGGCAAGCCTTCATCAATATTTGTTGGCTCTTCACCATTCTCAATTTGAGAGAGTTGATTAGGTTGAACATTCAATCTCTCGGGCTTAACTATCACTTCAAAATCATACTCCTAGAAAAGAAGAAACCATCTACAAATTCCCCCCCCCAACACAGGCTCATTGACCAGCTACTTCAAAGCAGAATGGTCTGTGTACATTTTAAAGTGCGCACCTAGCAAATAATGCCTGAATTTTTGTAGTGCATAAATCATGGCCAATCCTTCTCACTCTATGGTTGAATAGTTCTTCTCTGCCTTAGATAGTTTTCGGCTGGCGAAGACAATCAGGTAATCAATATCTCCTGCCCCTGGTTGAGTTAAGACAACACCCAACGTTATACAAGATGTAACTACATGCACATGAAATTCCTTCTTCCAATCTGGGAATACTAGGATTGGTGTTGTAACCATATTTTCCTTCAGAGTATCCAAGCTCTTCTAACAGTCATCGTCCCAAAAAAACGTAACATCCTACTTTAACAACTTCTCCATGGGCGCAGTGATCTGCACGTATGCCTTAATAAACTTCCTGTAGTACCCAGTATGACCCAAAGTCGCATGTAGCTATTCTACGTTCCTAGGGGGGTCCAAATTGATAATTACAATAATCTTAGTAGGGTCTACCATCAATCCCTGCTTACAGACAACATGTCCCAAAATTATTCCATAAGGTACACAAAAATGCGTTTTCAGACACAAGGAAATTTGATACTTTATACATGTATCCAACACATATCGCAGGAGACATGCTTCTTGACTAGTCTAAACACTATCCAATCATCGATGTAGACTACCACCCTTGAGAATATCGTGGGAGAATTTTTAAGTCCGAAAGGCATGACCATATATTGGAAAGATCCCCATTCTGTAGTGAAGGTAGTCGTGCTTCTATCCTCCGACGCAATCTTAATTTGGTGATATCCCAAAAATCCATCTGTGAATGAATAATCTTCCTACCCACCAACACTATCTATAAATTCATCTGTAAAAGGCGTAGGAAATGGATCATGTACACATGCATCATTTAACTTCTGCATATCCACGTAGATCCTGATATCACCCTTCATTTTCTTCTCCTGGACCACCACAGGACTGACCCATTCCGATTCTTCTGCAGGCTCAATTATTCCTGCCGCGAGCATCTTATTGAGTTATTCTCTTACCTTTTCCTTGTATTTTGGATTCAACTGATATGGGCGCTGCTTAACTAGCTTCACATCTGGTTTTAGATTGATCTTCATCATACCCAAATCTCCTACTATCTCCTTCAAGTCAGAGAACTTAGTTGGAAATAAATCCTAATATTTGTGTAATTATTCAACGACCTTATCCACTGTGTCTTCATCTCAATAGTCACAAATGTTCGCGAATTTTGGTTCTACTTCTGAGGCGATGTTTACCTATTTTGTGTGCATCAGTGAGGTATTAGGAATCTTCGCATCAAGTGCAACAACTCCCCATTGTTCCTCTGACTCATGGATATTAATATTCCACGGATCCTCATCGCCTTCTTTCGTAGTAACATTGTAACATTCCAAAGCATGTTGTAGCTCCGTACTCTAGTCAAGATGTATCCAAGCGATGGGATCTACAGGAATTCATAAGATTTCTGCTTTAATCTCCTGAAGCGCTTCATAAATGCATTTGAACCCATGTTCAAAACTGAATGTCAGCAAGAAACTCTCCTTTATTTCATCCCAATCAGAAATCCTGTTTCGCAACTCCGTCTCTAAATACCAGTTCCTTGGGATAACATCTAGGGTATGAATAAAGATGTGCAACCACTCTGGTTGAGGTACCTCAGCCCACACCTTAGTCCATCGAGCCAGATGTTCACATGGATCATCATTTCCTGTGTACTTTTCAGTGAGTTGGTTGTTTGCGTAGCCAAATCTTAATCGCAACATTCCATGATATTCCTTCCAGTCAGCAAAATTATCCTTGTACGTACCCCACCATCTTGCAGGCATAGCTCTCAATGCTAGATCTAATGCTTGGAACCGATGCTCCTCTGGTACGTCCCTTCCAAAATGGTCAAGAAACATATTGACATCATCCAAGCCATCATAATAAGGTAACTACGTACCTCACTAGATATACAACGTAGTGACTTTGTAAGCTGATTACATCACAACGTAGAGACCTCATGCAACCAATTCTCCCAGTTTTCAAACTCTTCGTCTGAATCTGAGTGGCAGGAATTGTCCTTCTCCCAACTGATCCTTCCATCCATAGTAGGATTGATCCAATCTTCATTTCACACAGTTAACTTATATATGTGTTCAATGTCTTCATCTTCATAATAATTTCGGTTTGGTTCTGTGTGTCATGCACCTTCAGCTATATCCAACAAGACAATCACTCAAAGCTCATTCTTTTCAAATACCATGCTTCACTTCTTTAAATTAATCATTGTGTTCATGTCAAAGGCACAATCAATCCTCAACAACGCTGGGTATGGATTAATATCATATACTATATCAACAACTTTGAAATTTGCCACTACTCTTGCGCCTTCAATATCTACAATTACTCCATGCAGGCGACCCATTGGAATTATCTTTTGTTGATTCGCCATGCACAACTGAATTGGAAACAACTGTAACTTAGGCTTCCCCATACGTTCCCAAGTTTGCTTTGGCAGTATGTTAGCATCAGATCCCAAGTCTAGGATTACCTAGTCCTTTTCAAAATCACCAATCTACAATATCAACTACATCTCCTTACCAATTATCTTCTTATTTTGGTTCACCTTATTGACAACGTGTTATTCTGGTAACAACTTATCCTTGTTGGCGCAATTATCTATTAGCTCTTGTAGTCCTTCCAATGCCTTTTGATACTGTAGTGACTTCATGCAGGTCTGCATAGATGATTTTAACACTGTGGGATTTGAATCCCGCGTCGCAATAACATCTTATGGTTTCTCCTTTCGTGGGACTAGCAACATCTGATTTGTAGATGTAGAAGCACCTAGATCCATAACCCTTTTCTTACCTCCATGAAAATTTCTTTTTCTCTATCTAAATCAAACCCAACATTATTCTGACTGACTTTTCGAAACCATAGATTCGATTCTGGCTATTTGCCTTCGACCTTGTACTCACCAGTGTCTATACCGCTTCACGTGACTATGTTGATACTGGGATCATCTTCACATGGGTCAGACCTCATCATCTGAATATTCTGCTTTGGATGTTTGTTCTTCTTCTCCTGCATATTCGCTATTAGTACTGGGAAATCTTATATAACATGATCAAATTTCCAACAGTATTGACAAGAAGGGTGAGTTGGATTTTGATAGTTGCGTGAAAAGTGTCTTAGTTCTCCACAATTGTGGAAAATGATCTAGCCCTGTCCTCTTCAAGCTCCTCCTCCTCGTCCTCTTCCCCGTCCCTGGAATCCTCCGTGAGTCATAGGTGAGCCTTGATAATTCTGCATGTGGTTTTCAACCTGAATTCTATACAGCGGAGTCCTGCTCATCATCAATTCATAGCTTCGACAATTCCTTTCATCATGACGAACCGATTTACAAAAGTTAAAAAAGAATTACTTTGGAGACTGTACAAACTTCTATAATAGATGACAATTATCTTTCGAATGTTGTCCTAACACTTGGCAGATGCTACACCAGGCACTTGCACCGGTGCTTGATCCAGCAGAAGATTTTGGCTTCAACGGGTTAGGACCTCCTGCAGCTATATAATCCCAAAATACAGGGCACTGATCCTTATGATGACCTTCAACCTTTCACTTTGTGCACCAAACTTTAGAATGCGTTTCCAATTTAACCTCCTTTCCCTTCTTCAGATCCTGCAACTCCATATGCAGGCTTGATAAATGCGATTGGATTTGTTAAACTCCTATATTCGTGTCTTGGATTGGCGAAGCCTCTAGCTTCATCGCGATCTCCAATGCTTTGGCTTGAGGCCCAATCTTCTGTTGAGATAACGATAATCTTAAGTGAGGTAATAATGTAACTATGTGCCATTCCCTATGTTGTTCATATGAAATATGAAGATTATCTTGGCTCAGTAAATGCTTTAGTCGCTGATCTATATTCCACGTAGACTCGTTAACCCTCTGCTTAATCTCCTTTATTTTTGTCACACACTGAGCTTGTGAATTCAGTTTCCTAAATTCTGCATTCAACACATCCTTCGTGTTAGCTAACGATGCAACCAGATGAGTCGTACTATATCTGATGTACCAGGTAAGATCTCCGTCCTGTAGCACTGTAACCACTTGCGCTTTCTTCATGTCATCATCATTGACCTGCTGCGCTTTCCACACAGCTTCTGCAACAAACCAAAACTGATTAGGCTCCTTTGATCCCTGACCCCTGAATACAAGCATTTTCACTATATTCGCCATACTAAATAACAGAGGTGGAGATGGCGGCGTAGGTGTATGAGGTGGAGGTGAAGTGATGTAGGAGCATCTAGGCACTCTTAATCAAATGAGGAATCCAAATTGGAGCAAGGAGGACGTGGACCATTGGAGCAAAACAAGGGACAAATTTATGTTAAAATAGAGCTAGTTTGATGGACTTAATTAAATGTAATTTGCCATATGTATGCATATAGCGAGCTTTAGGGCTTTTGTTAGAGGAAATCAAGGAGAGATCTGATCGGATCCTTTCAGTGATATGATCCAATATTTCTTATATATATGATGAACCCGCGTGTTCAATGAGAGAGAGAGACAACAGAGAAATATATAACGATTTGTAAACAGAGTGAGAAAAATGTAATAGAGAGAGAACTCGTTCTAAGGTTGAAAGGCCTTAGCTTGTAATCATACTGTGTAATATAAGAGTGTGCTTGGTGTTGAATATGTGTGCTGTGTATATTTCATAAATAGTCAGAATTTTAAGTGATGCAGGTTTGATTGACCATCGATCACTGTAGGATCGATGGTGATCCATCAATTAAATGAATAATAGTGTTATCTTTAACTGTTATGGAGTGATGTCGTGTATAGACAGAGTTTTGGTGGTAGAAATTTGTTTTAATGTAGAAATCCATCGAAGGCGAGCGAGATTAAATTAAGGAAGAAACGAAGAGAGAATGCATAGGATCCGTTGGATCTTAGAGATCAACGGTCTAGATCAAAATATAGAGGAACCTGAGGGAACCATCAGAACCGTCTGATGGAAGAAATCAACGGTCATCGCATGGTGAAAGAACGCGAAAGATAATTGGCAAAGAGTGGGTTTTAAATAGTGGAAGTGGTATTTCGGGCAGCCTCAAAGCCATAAGTGGTATTGAAGGGTGAGCACCCGATTCCACTCATCAAGTGACACATGGCAGCAAGGAGGAGAGAGGAAACCACTTTTCGGGCGGTTAATCCTCGTGCTTGTTGTCTACCTGAAATTGTTGTGGACCATCAGATCCACTAAGCGAAGATCAATGACGGAGGAGTGTCATGCAAGTTTGATTGAGCGGAAAAAGACATCAGCCATTGGTTCAGGAAAAGGATCAACGGTGGAGATTTAATTGTTGATCGCATTTCAGGAAGGTAAAGTGACGGTGCGATGGAATCCTGATTAAGTGATGCGTCGATAGCGATGAGGCAAACCTGATGATTTATGAAGTGGTGTATAAATTTTGAAGTCCGGCTTATGGTTCGGCTGCAGGTTTTCCTGTGTAATCCTGTGTATTCCGATTAAATGAATGGTCCTGGATTTTTAAAGGAAAATTCAATAAAGTGTTGTATGGTCCCAGTTTAAAGGCTTATGGCCTAGGCGAATGAATTATGCTTCCGATAGGGTTTGTGGGCCATAACCCACAGGCCTCAGGATCGAAATTTATAAAGAAAGGGGAAATTGGCTTACCCCAAAATCTCCTTTCGTCATTTGGTATCAGAGCAGGGAAAGGATTTCTTGCG
Organism: Pinus taeda; assembly: GCA_000404065.3. Classification (NCBI taxonomy): domain Eukaryota; kingdom Viridiplantae; phylum Streptophyta; class Pinopsida; order Pinales; family Pinaceae; genus Pinus; species Pinus taeda. Next base: position 18,556 of record APFE031488787.1, read on the forward strand.
AGAAGGAGAAAGAGTGCAAGCAAAAGGAGAAGAGGTACAGTTGTGTTGAAGACTAGAGAGTTATGGTCTTTAGTGTCGTGCAACGAACAAAAACGGAAGGGGAGAAGACTTGCAATAACCTAGAGCAAGGAGTGCTCAATTGGTTCCAAATAAGAGAGAACTAGAAGGATGCCAAAAGACTAAGCTCAAAAGAAAGCTTGGTGAGGTATCATGTAGCAGAGGAAGACTGTTACTGCAGAGTTTTGGTTGCAGCTCACAGAAGATCATGAAGGAAATTCCACTGAGATGTGGGTAGAATTGCTAAGGATAAGAAGAAACATATGAGCAGAAGGTCATAAATTTTTGTGCCTCGGGAGTCTGATGCAGGAGAATTTGGGCACTCTTAATCAAACAAGGAATCCAGGACGTGGACCATCGGAGCAAAACAGGGGACAAATTTATGTTAAAATAGAGCTAATTTGATGGACTTAATTAAATGTAATCTGCCATATGTATGCATATAGCGAGCTCTAGGGCTTTTGTTAGGGGAAATCATGGAGAGATCTGATCGGATCCTTTCAGTGATCTGATCCAATATTTCTTATATATATGATGAACCCGCGTGTTCAATGACAGAGAGAGACAACAGAGAAATAGATAACAATTTGTAAATAGAGTGAGAAAAATGTAATAGAGAGAGAACTCGTTCTAAGGCTGAAATGCCTTAGCTTGTAATCATACTGTGTAATATAAGAGTGTGCTTTGTGTTGAATATGTGCGTTGTGTATATTTCATAAATAGTCAGAATGTTAAGTGATGCAGGTTTGATCAACCATCGATCACTGTAGGATCGATGGCGATCCATCGATTAAATGAATAATAGTGTTATCTGTAACCGTTATGGAGTGATGTCGTGTATAGACAGAGTTTTGGTGGTAGAAATGTGTTTTAATGCAGAAATCCATCGAAGGCGAGCGAGATTAAAATAAGGAAGAATTGAAGAGAGAGTGCACAGGATCTGTTGGATCTCAGAGATCAACGGTCTAGATCAAAATAAGGAACCTAAGGGAACCATCAGAACCGTCCGATGGAAGAAATCAATGATCATCGCATGGTGAAAGAGCATGGAAGATAATCGACAAAGAGCGGGTTTTAAATAGTGGAAGTGGTATTTCGGGCGGCCTCAAACCCATAAGTGGTATTGAAGGGTGAGCACTCGATTCCACTCATCAAGTGACACATAGCAGCGATGAGGAGAGAGGAAACCACTTTTCGGGCAGTTAATCCTTGTGCTTGTTGTCTACCCAAAATCATTGTGGACTGTCGGATCCACTAAGCACAGATCAACGACAGAGGAGTGTCATGCAAGTTTGATTGAGCGGGAAAAGACATTGGCCGTTGGATCAAGAAAAGGATCAATGGTGGAGATTTAATCGTTGATCGCATTTTGGGAAGGTTAAGTGATGGTTCGATGAAATGCCGATTAAGTGATGCGCTGATAGTGATGAGGCAGACCCGACGAGTTATGAAGCGGTGTATAAACTTTGAAGTCTGGCTTATGGTTTGGCTGCGGGTTTTCCTGTGTAATCCTGTGTGTTCCGACTAAATGAATGGTCCCGGGTTTTTAAAGGAAAATCTGATAAAGTTTTGTCTGGTCCCAATTTAAAGGCTTATGGATTAAGCGAATGAATAATGCTTCTGATAGAGTTTGTGGGCCATAACCCACAGGCCTCAGGATCGAAATTTATAAAGAAAGGGGAAATTTGCTTACCCCAAAATCTCCTTTCGTCATGAAGGCAGAGGTGGATTGGATGGATGTGGAATTCCAGAAATGTCCTGATCTACTGACTACACCGCACCTCTAGGCACACTAGGGCTACTTCTTTCTTCTTAACTTTCAAGCTCTCCCAATAAGGTATTGTATTCACTCTCAACGAATTTGTCTAGATATACTCTGAATCACTTCCCACTTCGTTTAGATCCAATCTGACCTCTCTTAAACATTAATGTAAAGGCATAACCCCTTTTTCGCACAACATTTTAATCCAAATCTTTAGCCATTTCAGGTACTTACCTCTCGGACCTTTGAAGAATCGACATTCAACTTTGCTATAAGACACAGATGTATCAATTTAAAATTTAGTGATGAAACCACCAAAATACTATCAATCCAGTAATCAACAACCCTTGCAACCTTATAATCTGATCCTTCAAGATGTTTGACTAATTCTGGAGTCCACACAATAGGATATTGTGCTTCCAAGTAGGTTCTCTATCCGCTAATTTGGACAACCACTCATGTAATTGGCAAGCGAACGTTGAAAAGAAAACCTCGTACACTTCTATGTAGAGATATTTTTGTAACCACTTTTCTTTTGGCAAACGTAGATTCTGATTCTCTTGAGTTTCAAACTCGTGCAACTTCTGATATCCACTTCTCGATTTATTTCTTAGTTGGTATCCATTTACGCCACATAACACATTCCTTAGATAGACCCTGGTCCCGACAATAGAACCATTTGTTGGCATGAGGGGGCTTGGACCCAGGTTCAGAGTTAGCTGCGCTAACCAACAAAACCCTACACTACCGGCCCTTTCGGCAACAACCCAATTAGCGCAGGATGCAATCTCACTGAGGCAGTATTGGGGGATGCTAGAACTAGGTTTCTGCATCCAAAAGGCTATGTGATGTGGGGTAAGGAATTTCCTCAGTTTAAGACTTTGTTTGACCTTCGCGAACCCTTATCCTTGAAATCCCCAAACTTAAAGTGATTTCTAATTAAACAGAGTTATGAACTTCACCTAAGAGTATAGTCATGCATAAAATAACAGATAACAATAGATCCAATTCTTCGGGGAGTAACTAAGATAATAATATATATAAATGGCATTCAACTGAGCGTAAATACATAAAACACTTAAGTATACAGTTCTAACGTAGATTTTCTTCAAATACTCCTTTATTATTCCAGATCTTCAATACATATACATTCAGACCCTGCGCACATATTTGCAGGGGCCCGTGCACTCAGCTGTGGACTTACCAAGGTCTCCACGTACATAGCAGCAACAACCTTCCCCTTTTCCCAAATACAGAAAGATCTTACACTTACAGACTCAAAAATATCTCATCCATCCAATCTAACTGCCTTAGACTTTCTAAGACATCCCTTTATATATGTTTTCCCATTACAATGCCATGGTCCACAAACCATGGGCGGAGCTCAAAATAATACAAAAACTAAGGGGTTTTGACCTTTCTAAGACCCCTTGACTCCTAGTAACCTGCGCGTTGTGCACTCCGCTCCTTAAAATGCGGAGCTTTTACAAATCTTAGTCAAAATTTGACCTAGGGGACCCCATAACAATAGGCATCCAAAGACACCTATACTTGACCCTCAAAAATATACCTCAAACAAACCTAAAGTCCTTCCCAAGAACAATTGCAAAAACCCTTCAAAAGATGTGCCAAAACCCTTCCACATAAAGTTGCTTCAATTCGGCTTCACTTCACTTCTTCTTGGTTCATGAGGTATGAACTTTGAACCTACTCCTTAGATCTCTTGAACACATAACCAAATTCTTGATTTGAGTGGTTAGAAATGCTTCTTCTCATGCCTATTTAAACTATGTTTGGATGTTGGATTATGGCTTACTTTCAACTTACTTGGTCGACTAGTGCAACTAGTAGAATGTATAGTGAATATTAAAAAAAATATTTCTCCTCAACCATGAGGAGTTATAAGGCATGTCATATATCATTGGAAATGTCTTAGAATAAGATTTCCAACCACATATACTATGCTCCCATTTGATCTATCTAATTGAAGTAAAAAATCCTTCAAAGATAGGGTATATAAATGGGGCCTACTTGTATTTAGGTTGGGTCATCTTGATAAAATATTTCATATCTCCTCATTCATATGGAATTAGATAGATTCCTATACACCATTGGAAAGTTCTTGGAATATGCTATTTTATTGTGTAAATTATTCTTTCATTTGGACTACCTTTGACATAAAAAACAACTGTTTTCAACAATCTCAAGAAAGGATACCAAGATGTTCATATTAGTCTATATCAATTCAAAATCAACCCTCTTGTTAGACATGGCCTATATATTTCTAATCTCTATTATATCACTAATTCAAGACATTTAATATTTAAGGATGTACTCATAGATAGATTTTAGGCCCCTTTCCATAATGGTCCAATATGGACATCAATTTTTACCAATTTTTTCCTTAGCTTGACTAACCCACGTGTTAAATCTTGCATACAAACTTATATCTAGCTAAATGGTTTCAATATGGCCAATAAATCCCATGTAACCTAAATCCATACATCTTTCTACCTCAATTATGTCACCACAGTGCCTCCATTGATTAGATATGTCTCCCAACGCAAAAACGAAACCTTAGGCAACGCACATCCCATAATACCTACATTTACACCAAGCACACTACCACCTAAATGGAATTAGAGTAAAAAAGTATGTAAATTAGTAACATCCCTAAATAACCCAATAGAATAATGATTAGAATATCTAATTCTGGATAAGAATTTGTAAGGTTATCAAGATCTCTCTCTACAACCAACCCATCCTCCTCTAGACCAATTAATATATTTGTTGCAGAAAAGTGTGATATGCAATAAATTGCAAAAAATGTAGCACACATATCCTTGATACAAGAAGGGATTAAAAAACAAACCATCAAGGTTATTCCACAAATGAGAAAAAGAAAACTGCTAGCTTTATATCAACTAGCAGACCCCTTTTTAACTATAAATATTTTATAATCTTTTGACCCAGTAATCAAAGCAATTCAGCCATCACTCCTAAGGGAAAAAGAGTACAATAATGGTCCTAGGAAACTTTCAAAAGAGGGTTATTTCTTAATAATACTCATATCACTATGTCTGACTACAACAAGATAGTTGAGATGTAATTCCTTTCCTATAAAATGAAACAAGACTACCATATCTTAATGGAGAAAAAATAATTGAATTATTACAATTAAAAACTATCTTGTCTACACAAAAATGTTGATGATTTAGCTATAGATATATTAACAATGAAATAACATATATCTACTATTCACGAAGGAATGAAAAAAAAAATCAAGGTCATCTAGTGAAGATGGAAATAATACCATGATCACTACTTGTCATTCTCACATTATCCAAATAGAATTAGCCTTTGATGAGAAAAAACACCATGTGATACCTCCTAATCCTCTTCCCTTTGTGTATAGAGATGATGATCATGACTACAACAAAATTTGAATGGAAAAATAAGGTTCTACTGACTTGGTCCTTAAGGTTATAAATGTTTAAGAGAGTATTAACAATGAAGTAGACTACTTAGAATTCATAAAAAGACAAGTTCAAGTAGTTAAAGCAAAAAAGGTTGTCTTTACATTATAATAGAAGTGGATGGAAATAAAATAAAAAATAATATATAGAAAACTCATAAAAAAGACATTATGATCAAAATGATCATGCAAAAGAATATATGGGATCCTAGTTCACTGATCCTCTTGCTCGGCCAGCTTCTAATAAAAGACAAAGGCCACCTTTGAATCCTGCTAACACTATAGAAAATCCCACCACTTCAACTCGTATTGACTTAAACCTATCTCTGAATTCAATTATACATCCGCTATAAATGTCATGAAGGCACAACACACATTGGAAGAATGGGAAAGAACATAGAGAGATCTATCCAATAATAAATTTTCCTTTAGCGAGATAGCCACAAGACTAACTTGAGGTTCACATGTCACTTGGCACACGGGTGGATACAGATACCCTAGGAGCATAAAGATAATATTCTCATGGAAGATGTAAGACCAAGAGACCCATTTCCCATAACAAATTTTGTCAAGGTTGTCAGTACATAATTTTATGATGATGTCAAATTAGATAAAAAGAAATATGCTAATTTATTCTTTTTGCAAATATTATGTGATTTCTCCTTGAGACATGAATGCAAATGCATGATGCAAGTATTGTTATACAAATATGGAGATGGGGTAAATCTTGTATTCAAAAGGTCTTATGTTGCATCATGGCTAGGTGTTATCCCTGAACTCATAAGAAAGATATTTAAGCAGCAAGGAGAAAATTTTGAAGATTACTCTTTTGCAATTTTATATCGAGAAATAAAGAAAAATTTGTTGGATGCATGCATAAAATTTCATGCTTTTGAACATCATAAGTATTCAAAATTTACCAACCAACCTCTCTATAACTAATTCAAAGAAACTTATTATTACTAGTATTTTAATCCAAATTCAAGGCAAGCATCTAGTTCTAGTCATTGTTCATGTTCTCTAGGGAAATGAAAGAGAAATTAGTTCTCCAAGTCTTGCTAGCCTTTCAAGAAAAGAGTTTCATTTAAGAAATAAACCATTCTAAGGAAAATGAGTAAATGATACATATGTGGAAAACAAGGCCGCTGGACTAATAAGTTCCCTAAAAAAATCAAGGGAAGGTATGAAAAAAATATAATTGTATTCATCACATATTGATTCAATTCTCATTATGATCCAAAAGTTGTATATAGTATTAACTATTTTAAATTTTGGCTCTTCTATGAAACCATCATCCCTTGCACATTCCAACTCATATTCTGATTTAGATATTGACTTATTACATATAAATATGCTAATTTTGTCTTCTGATGATATTTCCTATGAAATTACTTGACTCCACAAACTATTATCCATTACACCTATTTGGCATATTCATATGCGCAGATCTCTTTCTACTCAAATCATTTTCTTCTTCTTCTCAATTCCCTTGTGAAATGGTAGTGAATCCCTTAGAATAATTCCTACCATTTGTTTCCCTCTCATTATTATTTCCCGCTAACTAGATTATTCCTTGTTCTTCTAACCGTACTTTCATTCCTACAAACTCTAAATATTCTGTCAAAGAGAATATCCTACACCATGACAATCAACACAATAGAAAAATGAAGTAGATATAAGACCAAATAAGGCAACTGCAACAATAGATAAAAGAGAAAATATCTACATTATGAAATCATGTAGAATAACTTATTAAAGACAAATAAAGATTGGAATTTTGCAGTCACAGGAAAGGGCACCATTAAATTAATAATTGGTACAAACACTTGATAAATTAGATCCCGAAGTTGAATGTCAAGAGGGGCCTAGGGAACTGAGCTAAAGCTTTGATTCAATATGCTCCTATGCTAATAAATAAACAGAATCATAGATTAAGTAATTATTCCCATATATATTAGGCCCAAAGAATACAAATCCTACCATTTGGATGCCCAAATAAACACAGGAGCTATGGTTTCTTGTGCTAAGTCTAGAGAAACCCCATGTTACTATGGGGAACCTATACAAACAAGGGTAAGGGCTATTAATGGAGAGTTTTCTTTCTATTAATAAGTTCACTAAAGATTTCCCAATATATGTTAATGGATTGCAATGCACTATAGAATTTTATCAATAAAATATTGCTCTCGATATTTTTCTTGGTCAAGATTTTGTGCAAAAACACTTTCCCTTCACTTTCGAAAAAGATGAAATCAAAATGATGGTTGGAGGTATTATTACTAAATTTCATAATAAGAATACATACCAAATTAGGATTCTACATACTTTTATATGCATTAATGAACCAGAGGAATCAATTGATAAAATCATGAAAAAAAAGTTGCATAGAAATGCACATCTCAATGTGGAAAACACGTTATCTTTGATTGTGAAAAAAAAGAAAATATAACAATTAATTCCCTTATGCTTTCTAGTCAATATAGCAATATTTTGTGGATTTTCCATATATAGAAGATTTTAAATGGATTCCTAAGAAAGTAGTTTCCATTCCAATGTCCCCATAAGAGCAATCTTACTGAAAGAAAGAGATACAAGAAGAAGAAATTGATTGAGAAAACAATAATCTTGTGGGATTCAATAGCCTTCTATGTCCAAAAACATTCAAAATAGAAATGAGGTAAGCCAAGGATGGTCATAAATTTCAAAAAAATAAATAAAGCACTATTGCCACATAGGTATCCATTACTTAATAAAGAACTATTGCATTAGAAGATTAAAACATGTAATTTTTTTAGCAAATTCGATCTAAAGAGTGGTTTTTGTCAAGTAGGAATAAAGCCAAAGATAGGCTCACAATTTCCTTATAGTTCCTCATGGTCAATACTAGTGGCAAGTTATGGGTTTTGGTCTTAAGAATGCTCCATTTGAGTTTCAAAAATGGATGGGAGATAATTTCAATGATTTGGAATTCATTATTGTATACATTGATGATATTCCTATTTGCTTGAAAGATTTCAAAGAGTATAAAGAACATTTGGAAAAATTTTACTAAAAGGTTTGCCAATGTTGATTAGTCCTCTTTGATAAAAACATAGAAATTGAGAAGACTATAATGGAATTCTTGGGTATTATCATAGTAGAAGGAATAATCCAACTCCAAGAACATGTATTACAAAAACTCGTTGCATCCCCTAATACGATTAGAGATAAGAAACAATTACAAAGGTTTCTTGGTGCCTTGAACTATGTTAGGTACTTTTATAAGGGACAAGTAGAAGATGCAGCCTATTTGTTGAAGAGATTGAAAAATTAAAATCATTCATGGACATAGGAAATGATGGAAGCAATCCAGAGAATCAATGACAAGGTAAAAAACTCCCCTTCTCTTAAGTTACCAAAATATCATCTTCCTTATATTTTGGAAATATAAGCTTCTGATACTTCATGGTATGGGGTATTGCTCCAAGGAACAAATAATGAGGAAATTTGTATGTATGCATCCAAGTCATTCAAATATGAAGAAACCAAATATTCCTTAAGCTATAAAGAATATCTATCTGTAAAAAATAACATAACTAGATTCATGTTCTTCCTCAAACCTATGAAGTTCATTGTACGCACATATTTAAAGCACATGGCAAGTATGCTACAAAATGAAAGCCTTTTAGAAAAAAATTGACATAAATTATAAACCTAGAAAAAAAGAGTATTGCTAATATGCTCACCAAAGAAGCTTTTGCAAACTCTATATTCATGAAATTCATAATCGCATAAGAAAAGGGGAAGCAATTTACAGATGCACAAGCTACTGCACTAAAGAGATCCAATAAAACAACAAACAAATGCATGCAAACCTAGACTCAATTATTCCTATGAATATGGCTAGTGGCGACAACCACTATTTTTCTCATCCCTTACAAGTGTAGCCATATGGGGACCAAATCCCGACAACTACTTTATAGTACAATTATTCCTACAAATCTAAGCTAGTGGGGACTCTTACCGCTCAAACTAGCAGGGGTCTTAGGAGTGGATCCTATAGAGAAACTACTAGGTCAAGGGGAAACAATGGAGCAATAGCCCACTGTCACCTCAGCTAAGGCTCCCTACTCTTTACATACTTTCATAGATGGGAGGAGACCCAGTATAATAAGGATCACTATAATGAATATATCAATGATAGGATGAAAGGTGACCCCAAAAGCTTATTCAAAAGAGAGGCTCAAATATGTGGCTTGCTTGCTTGGTAAGCAAGGTGAAAGGCTCTCTAGGAAGGGCTAGGAGACTTTTGGGGGCTAGGGTTTGAAGGTATGAATTGAAAAGGAGATTCCTAGACCTCAAAATCCTTGTGGAAACTTGGTTTCTAAATGGTCTTTGAAGGATTAGCTTTGATAAGAAGTGGGACCACACGGGACCAAGCAAACCCAAAATTAGGTAATGAGGGGCTTGATCTAATAAGGGAGGAGAAGAGGATCAAAGGACAAATTTTCTTTGAGGTTTGAATTCAATGATCATAATGAGGACACTAGCCAAGGGAAAACTAGGGCAAGAAATGGTCCTTGATCTAGGGTTCGTTATATCTCAAGATCCCACCATTGGATTTGCTTCAAATTTGGAAAGCCTCTAGAGAAAACCTCAACACAGTTGTGGACCAAAAATCGAATTGTTTAGGTCGCTAGAATGTGAGATAATTGATGCCCTATGTGACCTATGTAGGCTAGGCCTAGAAAAAGAGGGAGGTGAAAAGAATAAGCGTTGAAAATGATCATCAACAGAGGATTAGTGCCTTGTCCTTTGGGAGAGTGTTGAAGCCCCGAAAATCGGGTCTACAACAAGGGGGATACCCGCCCGATCCATACCTTGGTTGGCAGCTCCTTATCCGTTGGTATAGAGGGTCCGACTGGGGATATGGGACCAGTTTCCCAATTTATGAGTGTGTGTGTGTAGAATTTGATGTTTCTGATCTAATGGTTCCTAATTAAGATGTTCTAATTCTAACTTTAATCTAGTGCTATGCTATTGTATTCTAATAAACAGAAAACATCTAAATCTATACTAACCCGGGGTGTAATTCTTCTATTATGCGATCTAAAAAGATTTCAAATAACAACTGGTAATAAAGATCATTCAACTATTATGAGAAAAGAATTCAAAAAAAATGAACCACTTCGTATAAAAAGTTAGACGAAACAGTTGTGAAAAACATATCGCATAATGAGCTATTCATACATTAAGCATAAATAAATAGATATCACCGTACAAAAGTGCCAAATGATAACTCAGGCATTCATGCATTAATATATAAACAACTAAGACTGAATATCACTTTAACACATAAGCAGAAATGGTTAAGAGATAAAAGTACCATTTACAACTAGTCCTACTCATGAGCTTCAAGCGACAATGATTTATCTCTCCTTGATCTAACATCCACTAAGAGTACAGAAGTGCAACATCAGTAGAAGATATTAAATTCAAACATTAACAAATCCTATTCCATTCATTCATCAAAACCTCCTTGGAGGGTGCAAAAGTGCATGTTAGGAGGACAAGTTTCTGATAAATTTCTGGACCCTTCTCTAAATGCATGAGAAGGGTTTAAATACTACTAACTAAAACTAAAAATAACTTATTACAAAAATTCAGGATGCGGTTTAAATGACCATCCTTTTTTTAAGCAAAAATAAAATAAAACTATTTCTAAAATTAAATATAACATCTAACTATTTCTGTATTTGCTCCTTAATATCGCAAGCATTCAACATTGCCTGAGAAGAGTCAGTCGACTGACTTCAGCTTATAATTGTGATGTGAAACGAAATTAGCAATATCTGGCACCATCTTTCCGGCAAAATCGATGACGTATTTGGGAATCATCCGCTGACTATGTGACTTTACCATGTATGCCCAATTTAACTTGATTAACCCTGAAATTGCTTCTGCCTTTTCTTCAGCTTTTTGTTTCTAGCGTGGCCTCTTGCAATTTTTTGGGGTTTGCAGATAACTGAGCAATTGGAAGCTTTCCTTTTTGAGCAATTTTCTCAGCGATGCGTGATTAGCACTAGGTTCTAATCGCGCATCGGAAACTACCTCTGTTTCTTGATTCGGGCTTCCTTGATGCGTTTTTCGCCTTTTGCGCCTTTTGGGAGATATAAAGCTCAAACTTTGTGAAGATAATGATTTCGTAAGCTCTTGACCTGAGTCTTAAACTTTTCGTCTCTGTCATCAACATTGTCCGTGTATGTGAGAATTTGGGGCCTTGTTGCTTTTCAATGCAGGAATGAATGAGCTAACTCTGTAACTGATGTTTTAGCCGACCTTGATGGGCCTGTAGTAGCCACAAATCCCATTACCTTAGGATTCTATTCCCCAAGCAGGTGCACTTTCCCAGATGGAAATTGGAATCCTGCCTTTCTTCCTCATAATATCCTACATACAGTCTTGTATAACCTTTTGTTCTTCGTTCTTGCAGTTTACAAATGAGGTGAAAGTAATGATAAAAATAATGACAGGAAAGTTTTAAATGCCAAAGATATGCAAAAATGCCACTTTACGTGAACTGGCTCCTTGATAAACACAAAACCATATTTCATTAACAACTGGTATATAACTCATTAATTAACATTAAAGCACGTGACCAGTTCTTGGTTTATGGAAAAAAGATTTTTCTTGAATATTGAGCCAAGAAAATCTGCGATGGAATGATTCTACGGTTTGCATCACAGATCGCAACATCGTATTATCGCTGCATTGCATTATTGCTGCATCGCAATATCGCAATATCGCACCATCGCAATATCGCAGTTTTCACTTAATCGTTATGTGTATTTTATGTGTTTTGCGATATGCGATATGCGATATTGCATATCGGTGATTTTGAGGTTTTCCAACGTGAGTGCTCATTGATGCATGCGATGCGATGGAGTTTCGCGTTGCAATCTCGCATTTTTTAGCTCATAAGAAGGCATCCTATCATTTTTTGCGCAATGCGATATTTCTTAAGGAGTGACTTTACTTCCTTTATCATGAAACTTAAGCTTTTTTAGATTTTTCAAAGGTATTTTCCTAAGTCCATGATGGTAAGCTTTATCCAAAAGGAAGTATAAGCACTAATTGATTTTTTTTTTAAATTTTTGACTAAGGGTCCCCACTTATTTAGTATTAGCAATAACACTATATAAAGAGGGGGGTTGTTGGTGGCCACAACAATTGGCGATTCACTTGGAAGAACCAGTTATCTCTATTTTTCTATTGAATTTTCTAAACTTCCACAACAGAATTTTTTTTAGAAAGTTAAACTTTATTATGGAAAGATAAAGTACATTATGCTCTAACCTATCAATGACATTTTGTTTCAACTAGTTTTGTCTTTGATTATTTTCTTCCTCCAGCTAGTCCTTGTATTTACATAAGTCGTTACTTGGTCTGTAAAGGTAAAACAAAGTCTTCTCTGTAAACCAGTTTTAAATATGCTCATTTGTCGTAGGTAGAGCCTCTGCTTCCAACAAACGTTTATAGCCTCGACAGGGTTACCTATTACCCAGCAATGATCCTGTATCCTACTTAAAGCAACCTACAACTCTCAAAGAAGAATCCATATCCACACTTATTGCTTTGATTTTATTTTACTCTTAAAGAAAAATGTCTTGGTTTGATAGCCAATTTATGACACAGTCATTCACTTGATTTATAACTTTTCTGAACAAGATAGCTCGTGATGAGACCCCTTGCCTTTTGATTGCAACAATCTTGAGTCTTTGCTCTGTTGTGGTATGCAGTATTCAACAAAGTCAGCAAGTTATAATATCTGTGATTATGATAAGCCGACTCATGATGAGACCTCTCATTCTTCAATATGAAGTGTATCCTTGGATTTTTCCTCTGAAAGTTGTGATTTCCTTAGCAGGGAGGAAGTCATTGTTTCCTTAAGATAGCTCTGGACGACAATAGTAGAGTTTTTGGAAATAACTGTTCTACAGAGAATCATTATTTTGTTATTGATACCTTTCATTGCATTGATATAAAACAATTTCTTCGCTAAAGGTTGTTTTCATCAAACTCTATGAAGTTGAAACTAGTACCATATCTAGGTTAGAGTCTTTAACTGTATCTTTCAATAATAAAGATCAATTTTCCAAAAGATTTGCTATTTATACAAGCGAAAAATCAAAATATGAAAGAGAATTAGTATCTTATTCGTAAATGCCTAATGTAACCATTCACAACTGGTTTTATTATGAAAAGGAAAACAATTACTCTACAAAATAGAAGAATAATCTTCTATGGAAAATATTTCTTGAGAATTTGTGCATTAACAGGCAAAGAGTCTCTTTTACCTGCTAAATCCTATAACATAAACGTTGATGGACCTATGAATTCTACAATTTGAAAAGGACCAAGCCACATTTTTTGAAATTTTGTATGTTTCCCTTTCTCTTCATGAGCGTTGTCCCATTTTAAAACTAAATCTCCTATCTGAAAATATTTTCTAGTCATTATGTTTGAATCAAAAGAGGGTTTTACTAGTGCTTGATGATGAGCATGGGTGTTCTTAGCCTGTTCTCGTTGTTCTTCTAATTTGATTATTTCCATTTGTCTTAGCTGTAGGGAAGAAGTTGGTACTTCATCAATGTATTGAACTAAAGACAAAGAGGGAATTGCTAAATGAGTCGGAAGAACCACTTCTTTCCCATAAACTAAATTAAAGGGAGAAGTGCCGATGGAAGCTTTTCGCGTTATTCAGTCTGCCCACAAAGCATATATTAAAGACTTAAGCCAATTTTTATGATTTTGGTCAACTGTTCTTTTGATAATCCTGATTAGGTTTTTATTTGTAGACTCAGCTAACCCATTGCCCTGTGGGTAATAATTGGCTGAATATTTAAGTTTGAATCCTCTTTTAAGTGAAAATTCAGTCATTGCATTTCCAGAAAAGTATGATGCATTATTCAAAACATTAAAGCGAAAGGCAATCCAAATCTAGTGATTATAAATTGATCTATGAACTCAATGATATTTTTCAACAATTAGCCGTCTTGAGTGGAATTGCTTCTACCCACTTAGTAAAATAATCTGTTGCTATAAGGATATATCTATGCTGCTTAGAAGAGTGAGGAACGATCTCACCTATTATGTCCAATCCCCACTGACTGAAAGGTTGCTCAATGTTAACTGACTATAGTGGCAAGGATGGCTTCTTTTGTCTCCTAGTAGTAGTTTGGCAGACTTGACATTTCCTCACGTAACTGTGTGAGTCTTTGAATAATGTGGGCCAGTAATAGCTTGCGTGCAAGATTTTATGTGCAGTAGCATCTCCAGCATAGTGTCCACCTGCTGGCCCATCGTGGAGTTCCTGCAATACTTTTTCAGCTTCAGATTTTTCAAGACATTTAAGGAGAACAGAATCATAACTTATTCTAAAAAGAATATCATTTATGAGCTGATATTGTTTGGCTTTCAACCTTAGAGCTCTTTTCCTAGTATGGTCGAGGTGTGAAGGAGCATATCCGTTCTTAAGATAATAAATGATATCGGCGTATAATGACTCAACATCGTTTAGGCTTACCTCGCACATTTGTACCTCTGCAAATGGATTTTCAGAAATTCACGATGCTCCAGCCAGCGTTTTGCAAAAGCCTTGACCTTTTACAATGTTTGCTGGTTTGATTTCTATGTCATATTCTTGCAAGGCAGTAACCCAATTGGCCCTTTTCTCACCCACATCCTTCTGTACTAGAAGATTCCTTACCAATGGAAACGATACTATAATTTTGGTATGGGTTTTGAGTAGAAAAGGTCTGAAATATTTGATTTCTTTGAAAACAACATAAGCTTGTTTCTCCACATTTGAATAATTTAATTCAACACCCTATAAATTTGAACTGAAAAAAGAAATTGGGGCTTCCGCCTTTTCTTGATTCGCTTGAGTGAGTATCGTAGCATCTGACCTATCTGAGGCAAATGTATATAAAACAAAAGGCTCTAAAAAATTTGGAGTTGCTAAAGATGGAGCATTAACAATAGCTTGTTTGATCAGGTTGAATGCTTCATGTTCATCTTGGTCCCATTTAAAATTTGAGTTCTTTTTAATCATGGCTTGTAAAGGAGACACGATTCTTGAAAAATCTGGAACAAATCTCTTTACAAAGTTGATCTGACCAAGGAAAGATTGCATGGCTTTTTTGTTGTGAGGTAGGGATATTTCAGAAATTTCTTTGATTCTGTTGGAATCGATGCGAATTCCAGATTTTGACACTATGAATCCTAGAACTTTCCCTTCACTTAATGTGAAAAAATATTTTTTCGGGTTAAGTGAAATTCCATAACTTAAATAACGTTGGAATATTTGTTTTAAATCTCTGAGATGGTTGCTTCGTTTCTTGGAATACACGGTTATATCATCCAAATAAATTACTACAGATTTATTGACTAAACCTTTGAATGCGATGTCCATGGCTCTCTGAAATGTGGCACCAACATTAATCAAACCAAATGGCATCTTTCGATATGCGTATGTGCCCCATTTAGTTCTGAATGTGGTTTTTAATTGATCATCAGGATGTACCAACACTTGATTGTATCTTGAAAATCCATCCAAGAAAGACATTAATTTTGAGCCTGCCACTGCCTGCAATATTTGTTCCATAGGTGGTAAAGGAAAATTATCTTTTTGGCAGGCCTTGTTAAGGTTTCGAAAGTCAATGCAAATTCTAATATCTCCGTTTTTCTTTCTAACAGGTACCATATTGGAAACCCATTTAGAATGTCTGACGGGAAAGATTATTTTGGCTTTCAATAACTTATTGAGTTCAGTCTTTATCTGATTTTCTAAATTGGGATGGATATTTCTCAATTTTTGTTAGACAAGTTTTTCATTATCGATCATTGGAATAGTATGCTGGATGATGGAAGTGTCGTATGTTTTGAGTTCATCATAGTTCCAAGCAAAAACCTTTTTATATTGTCTCAAAAGACAAATATATGCTGATTTTTCTTCAGGGGCTAGGCCGAGGCCTAGATTAATGTTTTGTGGTTTGACATCGGTTCCTAGGTTTACTAATTCGTAATTCAAAGTTGAACTTTGGAGTTTTGAATTGGTAGACCTTTTAAACCGATCTTTCAAATCGTACAGGTCTTCTAACTTGACCACCGACTTAGGTATAGCATTGTTAGTGCTATCTTGTTGCAATTGTCGATCATGTTGGTCTTCGTCAATTATTTGATTGGAGTAGGATCCTTCAGATGTGAGGAAATTCACGATATCAGGATTGTCATTGAATATTCTCCAATTTGTGATGTTATCAGGAATAGAAGGTCTAAAGATTAATTCTATTGAGAATCTATTTGGACTAAAATCTTCTGAAGGAATGAGCTTAGAAGATACGTTGGCTAAAAGGTCCGCACTTGCATTTTGGAGTCTGGGAATTGATGAAATATTAAATGCTATAAAATCTCAGTCAGATCTTGAACTAAAGATTGATAATGTTTTAAATGACTTGATAAGCAGTGTATAGTATTACGTACCTGTCTGACTACAATTTTAGAGTCTCCGAAAACTTGGAGGTACTTGACGTCTAACTCGATTGCTTTGTACAATCCTTGGACTAAAGCCTCATATTCTGTTGTATTGTTAGTGCAATCAAATTCGAGTCTGCATGTTAACATAATTTTATCTCCTTCTGGACTAATTAGCACGCATCCTGCTCCTGCTCCTTCGTTAGATTTAGAACCATCAAAAAATAATTTCCAAAACAAAGATTTATTTACAGGACTATCTAAAAAATTGATACATTTTGAACTATCCGTTTGAGAAATTTTTTCGACTTGGGATAAAACATAATTTTCTAAGGTGACGTATGAGCATTAAAATTTCCGAGGAAAGAATCCACTGAGTAATTGCCAATAATGCTATTGTTATATGCTACCAGTTCATCTTCCCCCTCTAATTCCGTTACTATGTAATTCTGATGTAGTTCTCGTTCAACTTTTATTTCATTTGGTTTACCATTGCAAGGCAACCACATGTGCGACCAGTCAGTTGCGAAGTATCCATGAAGTTTTTCTGACTAATCCCTGCTAAGAATTAAGCCATAAAATTATGGAATATCAGCAACTAAAATGTCAATAACTTGACATACCTTTGGGTTGGATGACAGTCTTATGGTTACTTGATTTAGTTCGCCAATCACTTCGACTTGGGACCGATCTAGCTGAACTATGCACACAGTGGATTTCTGTGGTTGAACGTTTAACTTAGTACATCTGGACTTTGGTAAAATATTCGATGAAGCTCCAGAAGCCACTAAGCAATTATGTACATTCTTATTGAAAATTCATAAGTAAGGAGAAACGGGGGAGTATGAGATCTCGATCTTCCTCCAATTAAAGCGATGTCAGTTGGATAAATCTTGTTGGTCGCATGAGTTGGAGGTCTTCCCATGTTATGGGAAGCTTGAGAAAGTACAGCGGCAAGCAAAGGTGCAACTGGCACAACATGTAATTCTTTCAACATTATCTTTTGTTGATGCTTTAACTTGCTCAATTCGTAAAGAGTGATATTGGCCCTAGTCTTTTTCAGGTCTTCTATAATATTGTACTCCATTTCATCCGAAACGATCAGCGTTTTAGATGGAGTTGATGTATCTGTTTGGACTGGGCTGGTTTGAGTCGCTTTAGATGTCGTTTTCTTTGTTGCGACTTTATCCTTTGTTGCAGAGCTTGTGCTCTTTGGCTTGGGGATAGTTTGGGGAGGATCAAGCTAATTTCTACTTCATGTGCTAACTGGGAATACTTCTTGATCTTCTTCTTTCGGGAGGATGAAATCCCACATTCTTTGTAATTCTACAACTTCTTCTTCATCGGTTTGCCCTTAAGTGGAAATTTCCTCTTCGTCTTCTTCAGATTCAGCATTTGAAATAGCATTGGGAGGCTTTGAATCCGTTGAAGGGCATCTTTTAAAAGCTCTGTAGGGCTTTTTTGAAGAAGTTTCTGCTACTTGCTTTTTTAGGTCGACCATTTCATTGGACATGGTCTTCAGAACGTTTTGCAATCCTTCCAAATCGAATGGATCTTTTGCTTGTTTCTTCTTGGAATCTTCTTTGAAGGTGACTTTCTTGGATTTCCGTTCCTCTATCGCGGATTTCTTCTCTAGGGCTATTATACGTTTCTCTACTGCTATTGCTTCTTTCATGTTTTCGGCTAAAGTTTTTTTATTAGCCTTGTCCATGAAGATTGCTATGTTCGATGGTAAAGCAGTGATATACCATTCACTTCACACTTCTTCGCTAGGCTGAGAAGCAGTAGGAATTTTGTTTAAGATTTTATTGAACCGTAAATTGAAATCTTTGATAAGTTCCCTTGATTCGACCCTAAGGTTGGATAGGTCATTGATTAGCGTTGCCGTAGACCTGTCATCACCAAACTTGGTCAGGAATTGTTCTTGGAAGATGTCCCAACTAGTGATAGATCCAGAGGGTAATGAGAAATACCGTGATCCGGCTGTTCCCTGCAAAGTATAAGGAAAAAGTCGAACAATAGCATCTTCATTGGTCACCCCATTGAGATTAATGGATAACATAAAGTTGTTTATATGCTCTTCTACTAGCATGCCTGCGTCAGGATTAAACTTAGGCAGCCATTTCTTAGGATGGGCCGGTATTTGACTCAAGGGTGCAGGCATTAAGACTGCCCCAGGGTTGTTCCATGGAGATTGGGCCATCGCTGATCTACTAACAGAGGAAAGTGTAGAAGATGATCCCTGTGGTTGGGATGATGAGGGTATTACGATTGCAGATGATTTAGGAGGAGTTGTGAGGGTTCTAGTGGGTGGATGAACGATGATCTGAAGTGGAGGAGTGGATGGTTGACTTCGCGGTGGAGAGGTTGAGATGGATGATGATGATGAAAGAGTCTTACTATTGGACTCTTTAGGTGATTTCCTTGCTCTTTTTCTTTTGGGTAGAGGTAATTCAGTTGGTTGAATGCCAAACTTTTCACTCTTTAATCTAGTCAGGGGATGAACAGGGTTATATTGTGAGGTCACGCTGCCTTGATATTTATCAAATCTTTGAGGAGAAATAGAAAATCACTGAAGTTTGTGAATCAGAGACTCGACTTCAGGAGGTTCGATAGTAGATTGTTCTAAAATGTTAGGGTTTGTAGCAGCGGTTGATGCTCCGGTGACTTCCAACTTTGGGTTTAAGTGTAATGGAGAAGTCGGGGGAGATGGTGAGGACGATTTACTCTTAGAATGGTACTTAGATTTAGATTTACTTGCCATTCATAGCTCAGGCCCTCCTTCTAGCGCCAAATATCTTGAAGCCCCGAAAATCAGGTCTACAACAAGGGGGATACCCGCCCGGTCCGGGCCTTGGTTGGCAGCTCCTTATCCATTTGGTATAGCGGGTCCAACTGGGGATATGGGACCAGTTTCCCAATTTATGAGTGTGTGTGTGTAGAATTTGATGTTTATGATCTAATGGTTCCTAATTAAGATGTTCTAATTCTAATTTTAATCTAGTGCTATGCTATTGTATTCTAATAAACAAAAAACATCTAAATCTATACTAACCCGAGGTGTAATTCTTCTATTATGCGATCTAAAAAGATTTCAAATAACAACTGGTAATAAAGATCATTCAACTATTATGAGAAAAGAATTCAATAAAAATGAACCACTTCGTATAAAAAGTTAGACGAAACAGTTGTGAAAAACATATCGCATAATGAGATATTCATACATTAAGCATAAATAAATAGCTATCACCGTACAAAAGTGCCAAATGATAACTCAGGCATTCACGCATTAATATATAAACAACTAAGACTGAATATCACTTTAACACATAAGCAAAAATGGTTAAGAGATAAAAGTACCATTTATAACTAGTCCTACTCATGAGCTTCAAGCGACAATGATTTATCTCTCCTTGATCTAACATCCACTAAGAGTACAGAAGTGCAACATCAGTAGCAGATATTAAATTCAAACATTAACAAATCATGTTCCATTCATTCATCAAAACCTCCTCGGAGGGTGCAAAAGTGCATGTTCTTAGGACAAGTTTTTGATAAATTTCTGGACCCTTCTCTAAATGCATGAGAAGGGTTTAAATACTACTAACTAAAACTAAAAATAACTTATTACAAAAATTCAGGATGCGGTTTAAATGACGTCCTTTTTTTTAGCAAAAATAAAATAAAACTATTTCTAAAATTAAATATAACATCTAACTATTTCTGTATTTGCTTCTTAATATCGCAAGCATTCAACATTGCCTGAGAAGAGTCGGTCGATCGACTTCAGCTTATAATTGTGCTGTGAAACGAAATTAGCAAGATCTGGCGCCATCTTTTCGGCAGAATCGATGACGTATTTGGGAATCATCCGCTCACTATGTGACTTTACCATGTATGCCTAATTTAACTTGATTAACCCTGAAATTGCTTCTGCCTTTTCTTTAGCTTTCTGTTTCTAGTGTGGCCTCTTGCAATTTTTTGGGGTTTGCAGATAACTGAGCAATTGGAAGCTTTCCTTTTTGAGCAATTTTCTCAGCGATGCGCGATTAACACTAGGCGCTAATCGCGCATCGGAAACTGCCTCTGTTTCTTGATTCAGGCTTCCTTGATGCGTTTTTCGCCTTTTACGCCTTTTGGGAGATATAAAGCTCAAACTTTGTGAAGATAATGATTCCGTAAGCTCTTGACCTGAGTCTTAAACTTTTCATCTCTATCATCAACACTGTCCGTGTATGTGGAATTTGGGGCCTTGCTGCTTTTCAATGCAGGAATGAATGAGCTAACTCTGTAACTGATGTTTCAGCCGACCTTGATGGGCCTGTAGTAGTCGCAAATCCCATTACCTTAGGATTCTCTTCCCCAAGCAGATTAGGTGCACTTTCCCAGATGGAAATTGGACTCCTGCCTTTCTTCCTCATAGTATCCTGCATACTGTCTTGTATAACCTTTTGTTCTTCGTTCCTGCAGTTTACAAATGAGGTGAAAGTAATGATAAAAATAATGACAGGAAAGTTTTAAATGCCAAATATATGCAAAAACGCCACTTTACGTGAACTGGCTCCTTGATAAACACAAAACCATATTTTATTAACAACTGGTATATAACTCATTAATTAACATTAAAACGCGTGACCAGTTCTTGGTTTATGGAAAAAAGCTTTTTCTTGAATATTGAGCCAGGAAAATCTACGATGGAATGATTCTGCGGTTTGCATCATAGTATCACAGATCACAACATCGTATTATCGCTGCATCGCATTATTGCTGCATCACAAGATCGCAATATCACATGATCGCAAGATCGCACCATCGCAGGATCGCACGATCGCAATATCGCAATTTTCGCTTAATCGTTATGTGTACTTTATGTGTTTTGCGATATGCGATATGCGATATGCGATATCACATATTGGTGATTTTGAGGTTTTCCAATGTGAGTGCTCATTGATGCATGCGATGCGATGGAGTTTCGCGTCACAATCTCGCATTTTTTAGCTCATAAGAAGGCATCCTATCATTTTTTGTGCGATGCGATATTTCTTAAGGAGTGACTTTACTTCCTTTATCATGAAACTTAAACTTTTTTAGATTTTTCAAAGGTATTTTCCTAAGTCCATGATGGTAAGCTTTATCCAAAAGGAAGTATAAGCAGTAATTGATTTTTAAAATTTTTTTGACTAAGGGTCCCCACTTATTTAGTATTAGTAATAACACTATATAAAGAGGGGGGTTGTTATTCATTTCATAGGATCCTGATTTGATAATGCACACATCATTCCTTAGAGTAGATCTCATTTCATGCAATTTCATTTATGAAAGAGTGGTGTGCTTTCCTATTCCTTCAAGTGTGGTAGATTAAGATTTCAATTCCTGTGAGGGTGGTATATTAAGATTTCAATTCCACGCACTGTACTATAATTTCTTTTGAATTGATTGTTGAATTAGAATAGGTGAATTTGGTTTGTCTTTATTTGGTTTCGTAGTTAGATTGATCTAAATTGGAAGTTAATTTCTAGCATATATAGTGCACGCACGCTTCGCAAGTTTTACGAAACCCTCGGGTTGACTATTAAATAATAGGTAATTAATTTGCCCCAACAAGTTCCATGTTTGTCTAATCTCTTTTAATTTCGATGCTGAAAATGAAATTTGTAGCACTAAGATGCTTGCAGCTAAGTTTTCACTTCTTGTATGATTCCCTGTCATTTCCAATCAACAACATATTATCCACATACAACATCAAATGAATAAGATGATCACCAACTACTTTGAAATACACATAGTGATATGCTTTGCTGCTTCTAAAGGCAAGTATATATATATAGATATATTAAAGTTTTTATATCACAACCTTGATGATTTCTTTAACCCATACAAGAACCTTTTTAGCCTACATACCAACTCTTTCTTTCCTTTAACAACAAAACCTTCTAGCTAGATCATATAGATTTATTTTTCCAAATCCCCATGTAGGAATGTTGTCTTCACATCCATCTGTTATACTTCAAATTCAAAAGAAACATTGAAAAATAAAATAAATTGAATAGACGTTAACTCGGCAACAAGAGAAAAAAATCTCACCAAAGTTAATTCCCTCTACCTAGAAATAACCTTTTTCTACTGAGTGATATTTATATTTCCCCACTCTACCTTCTACAATCAACTTCTTCTTAAATACCCATTTTCTTCCAATGAGATTTCCTCTAGTTGGAAATTCTTCTAGATCCCAAGCCCCATTTTTGTCTGAGGCTACCATTTCTTCAACCATGGTTTTTTCCAAAGTTTTCCATCCTCTAAATCCACTTCATGTCTAACAGTTCTAGGATCACCACCGATAATAAATAAATCTAAATTTGAATTAATATTGGGTGCAATATACCTCTTACTTCCTTCTTTCCATAGCTGATCTCCTCAATATCGAAATATGTGGTTCCTTTTCTTTTGATTCATATTATTTTGTAGAGTCTAATTCTTCATCCTTCATTTCAAACTCTATCTTTATGGTTATTTATCCTTTGGTAGGACTTCATGTTTGACAACATCTTTGACTTATTTAAATACTACATCTTGACTATACACTAGCTTCTCAATTTCTTGGTTCCAAAACTTATAACCTTTCAGTCCATCTTTATATCCAATAAAGATACATTTTTCAACTTTATTATCTAACGTACTCCTATTCTCCTTTGGAACATGTACATAAACATCACATCCAAATACCCTAAGATGTTTAAGAGAAATTTTCTTACCAGTCCATTCTTCATTTGGAGTCTTATAATCCAACATTGAGGAGGGTGATCTATTTTCCAGGTAAAACATAGTATCCACTGTCCCTATCTAGGATTCCTATCCTTACTGGACACCACTAAGCATGTTCCTTTGTTTTTCCATTGACATCATATTCATCATTTCTACAATTTTGTTCTATTGAGGCCTATATGGATTAGTCTTCGACCTTGATATATCACACTTCTTACAAATTATTTGAATTCATTCTTGTAGAGTTCTCCACCGTTATCTATTCTCAACACCTTATTTTTCTTGTCTACCTGATTTTCCACAAGAGCCTTAAACTCCTTGAATTTATAAAAAAATTCATATTTCATCCTGAGGAAATAAGTCAATGTATTCCTCAAGAAGTCATCTATAAATTATATGTAGTACAAAGATTTACCCAGTGATGGAACTGACACAGGTTCAAACACATCATTGTGCACCAATTGTACTATTCCCTCCAACTTTGTAGAACCATAGGAGAATCTTACTCGATTATGCTTCTTATATAAACAATGTTCCCAGAAATCAAAATCTAGAGATAAATTAGACATACCTTCTACCATACCGTTACCATGTAGTACTCGAAGGTCATTCTCTCTAATATGTAAGTCTTTGATGCGACATCATAGTCTTTTCTCCAAAGGTTGCAAATGTTTTTTCTTCTTCTACTCCTCTCTCAAGAACAACAAAATTGTTGCAACCATTACTAATAATCCCAATAGCTTATGCAAAGTCCCAATAGAAATTTCTATTAATAATATCATTGCTCCTTGAACCATCCTGTAGGTATCCTTTAAAAAAAATAAAATTACAATTGCATCACTCATCTTGCTTACAAAAATCATTTTTTTGGTGAATTATTAGATGTATAGAACATGAGGGAGTGTTCTAATCCAACTACCCATGAGATTAAACTTGAATTTCCCTCATCCTATAATTTTGGTTATTGAGTCATCTCCTAAGAAAACATCACCACCATCATATATTTCATACTCACAAAACCAATCACAGTGAGGAGTCATATAAAAGTATGCCCTTGAGTTGACCAACCATGCCTCATGATCTACATATGTACTTGAAGAAACCAAGCACACATCATCTCCTTCATATGAGGATGTATTTTATTTTGTAGAAGGAGCATAATTAAATCATTTCCCTTTCTCAATAATTTTGGATTTACCATCTTACTTGTAATGCCCTTATTTTCTGCATTTTCAACATACCTTTACAATTTTTCCTGGAGATTTAGATATTCCTCGAGATTTATATCTCCCACTTGATGACTTATTAATTTTTTTTTATTGCAAGAGCATTCTATTATACACAAGGAATCTATCTTCTAATTTTCTATGATTTTTAGTCTCATCTCCTCTGATAACTAGGATGAGACTATATAGTCGAAACTTAAAGTAGTTGAATTACTACCTATGGTAGAAACCAAGCTATCCCATGATTCTGGTAAAAAATACAACAAATTGATACACTTATCTTCAACTGAAATCTAAGTATCAATAGATAATAGCTAACTTACCATAGTATTGAAGGCGTTTAGATGCTTTTTGATCCAAGAGGATTAAAAAATGCCTCAAAATCAAAGGTCCCAAAACTTGATGAAAATGGAACCATAATGTAGGGCTTGATGAGACCTTTTCAAATCTTATTGTACGGACTCAAACGAACTTCGAATGCGAAAGCTATTGTGTTCTAAATTTTTCATGAAACAAAAAAATGAATAACAGTGACACGTGGCAATCTGTACCACTGATGTGATAGGGACACACAACGAGAGCAAAAGATGACATTTGGAAATGGTAGATGATGTGGAAACCATCAGTAGGTGATGTGGCACCCAATCAATAGATGATGTGCAACTTAGTCAGTGTTGACATGACCGAGTAGCAAGGTGTACCAATTAAAGGCTTCCACATGGCAACCTTTGAAAGGCCAAGAAGGTTCGAAGGCTTGTTGAGAAAATTTGGGTCTAATGGGATTGAAATTGTAACCTATGACCACACTATCACTCCACCAATAGGTAATGTGTGGGTGGTTGTAAAAGTGGTGGAAAATATATTTTATAATGCAATATTGCTATACATTAGTTAAAAGAGGAAGGTCCATAGTTTTAACCACGCGACTTGTCCCATACTATCACAACAACTTAACCAACTATGCCACCATGTGTATGTTGAATGGGTTGCATATGGAAATCATTTTAATATTATATATTTTGTAAAGGTCAAGACCGTAAATCATACAGGATCGACCTAGGGTCTATGGGTTACAATTTTTTTAAATAATAAAACTTTACCAATGAGCCATAGAGTTTAGATGTTAATAATTTTTCGAAACCGAGGCATTTTTTCATGTACTTCTTCCTACACATTTTATAAACAAGGTTTTTGGATCTCGAATATAGAGCAACGAAAGGGGATTTTGGGTGATATTTTGAAACCACTCTTATTCTAGTAGTCAAGGGACTTAGTTGAAGAAGATTGAGGTTTCCTCATTATAATTTTTTGATTTTTGGCATTGAATAAAGAAGACGACTCCCATTGGAACTAAACCTAGAGACGTAGCCCATAATTTGGATGAACTCCATTAACAATTATGTTTGCATATCTCCCTCTTGTTATCTGCTACTTTCTTGTCCTCTTTACTGTGCTTTTGGTTAAGCTAATTCCACACTCGTGTTTAAGAAAACTTGTCATTTTAAGATCATGGATCAATTAGTATCAGATTGATATTGATATTAGTTTATGAGAGTGAACACTTACCAAGTCTAGGTTAAAGAAAGGAGAATAACAACTTGAGGAAATAACCTAAATATTGGTTCAAGGTAAGCCATCAAGATATCAGATATGACCTCACCAAAAGGTGGAAATCCATTAGAGTCGAAAGCAGATTTGTTTGAATCTTTCATGGTACTGAAGGCCATGGTAGAAGAAATGTATCTGGAATGGAAGAAGCCTGGAGAAAATGGTTCATCTGGGAAAGTCAAAGATGAAGGAAATGATGGTGATTTGAAAATCACTCATCCTTCTTCTCTTCCTTCAACTCCTCATTCTTCTAATTCTCCTCCTCATTCTCAACCTCCATCTCCTCATGGAAATATTGCTTCAAAGAAGACATTATTGAAATTAGATGTTAAATTCGACATGCCAATGCATAATAGAAGGCTCAATGCTGAAAGAATTGATAATTGGATTCAACAAATGGAAATATATTTCCGTGTGCAACAGATTGTTGGAGATGAGGTAAAAATTCAATTGGCCTCTTTGTAATTGGAAGGTAAGTTGGTGGGAAACTACGCTTTGGGAAGGTAAGAATCTTTCCTCGTGTTATGAATTCACCTCAACACTAAAAAAGTAGTTGTATCCTTTAGGACATAACCATAAATAAAATATGGAATGACAAACTTTATGGCAGGGTAAAGGACAAAGTGTGTAAATCTTTACTAAGGAGCATAGGAAAAAGGGTTTGGCCTTAAAAATTCCACTACATGCCCAATAAACTCTCCTTAAATACATTGGTAGCTTGCATAGTTATATTGACAATATCATTTTTTTGTTAAATCCATTGGATGAAGTATGTGTGAGGGAAACCCGCATTAAGGTAGGTAAACAAGATGTTGGTGTCTCCATGGAATCCATTAAGTCAACATAAGACAAGGGAAAATCAAAGGAGAACCAAAGAGGACAACTTATATGAGAAGGGAGATGAAATACTTTCTTGTTCCCATTGCAAAAACGAGGGTCACCATGATGATCATTATTGGAGACTGCATCCAGAGATTAGGCTCAAGTGGTTCTGAGATTAGAAGGGAAAGCAGAAGGTGGTGTATAGTTCAACAAGATCAGGGGTCTAATTTCCGTGATGAAACAAAAATCATGGCTATAGGGCTGTGATGAGGCTCATAAATAGGTACATTGTAAGGGTCATGATGCCATCCTCCAGTTTTAGAACTATCTCTTTCTCACATTTATTTACATTTTTGTTATATTATGCTTAGTGAGAAGGGTAAAAGTTGTTTTCTATGTCGTGTGGCCTAATATGGTTTAATTATAGGAAATGGAGAATTTTTGAGAAGATTTATATGCAGGGGCTCATAGTAGACAACAAAGAGAGATTCTAGGGGGTTGTCCACCGCTTTAACTCTTTCAATCAGACCAAGATCACAACACACTCTCTCATCAGTGCGAGGTCATTGGCAACCAAGAAAGATGAGGTCATTGGCAACCAAGCAAGTGTAGTTATTGAGGAACAATATCCACCATTCTTGAGTTGTGGGAGATAAATATTCCTATTTTCTCGGGAGCTTCCAGTATCTACCCTCTTGTATAAATAAACATGTAAAAGAGATCATTAGGATTTGAGTTCTGCTTTCATCTAGGTAGATATTGAGCTCAAGTACCAGAAACTGTTATTTGTTATTGTTATGTGATGTATTAGACATTGATGCAATGATAATGAGAAGTTGCTTATTGGTTCATCACTGAGTTAGTTCTAGAGGGCTGAGGCTCTTGGGTTTGGGAACAACCCCCGTGGCTTAGGTACCTCTTGTGTATTTGTATATCTTTTTAGTTTAGAGTGCTTATTAATTTCTTGCATTTGATTAGAGAATAATCCATCAAAAATATGTGATTGAAACCTCTACCTCATCTCTCTCATGGAGCATGAATAGAAGGATTTACAACCTCATTCCAAAAATATTATGTTTATGATTTCTTGGAAGAATATTTATGTTTGTTACCTTTTTTTTAATGAGCATACCATACCTTAGGAGTTGATTTATTGATTAGATCAGAGTTTTGGCATAGATTAGATAGAATTTAAATTCAACTCATCTTTTCCACCATTAGTTGTTTCATTTTGTCAATGATAAATAGGTCTATGCATGTGATGATTACAGGGATGTTTGGATATACATGCAAGGACCCCTTCACCACCTCCATCTTGGACTTCCTCACTTTCTCTTATGAATCCCACATTCTGTCCTAAAAAAATTGTTCATGAGATCATTTTCCTAAACCATCGAGAGCATCTCTCCTAGTGCAAAACAAGCCTTCAAAAGACTTTGATCTTGGCTAGGGGCTTTGGCCACCCTTCACTCATTTACCTCAACCTCCATCCACCTTTCCATACCCTGAACCCATCATTTCCACCTCCGAAACCTTCTCGGCAACCTTCCTGTAGGATTATAGGCCTTCCTGTAGCAATACAGGGCACCTATAGCAGCCTCCTATAGCACACCTGTAGCAGCATGTTTCTCCACCATTTTTGACGTTTGCTACTATTTGGACTTAGTTTAGAAGGATATTGATCCCCAGTTCTGGCCTCATGATCAAGGATAGCTCCTAGGCTACTCCAAACCCTCCTTTTCCGTCACTGCAAAACATAATAGCGTTAGTTTCCTTATCACAAATTTGGCACAAATAGAACATTGATTTATATGCAAGTATGAGCTAGTTATATGATACATAGAATCTTGAGTTGTGGTTTGGTAGGTTAGCTTCTTGTATGCAAGTAGAATTGATAACTAGGTGGTTGAATGCAAGATAATGTAGTTTCATTTTTGCAAGTAGTGTGGCTCTTGTCTTTTCAGGAATTGATTCAATAGCATTTGCAAGTTGAAGTTAGTAGCATTTCCCTTTTCATAGTTAGAGGTAGCTTCTAAATTGCACCTTCATTAGCTAGTTTTCATTCTAATTCAGTAGGAGGAATGGTTTTGGAGCACTATTAATCAAATGTCCTAGTTGAGGGTGACATGAGTAGAATCTCATCTACTGTGCATATAGCACTGTCACCTCAAAGTTTGTATGAACGCTAGGTTGATAAATAGAGTTGAAGATCCCTTGGGAGTTGCAGCACTCTTGGTGCAATAACAGGGCTCACAACTTTTTGACGTTGTTATTGGGGAGGTTTCTAGGTAGATGTTATTTCTGCTTAATCAATGTTTTATGTTTTTCATATAGTTTTGGAAAGGTAACATAAAAGGAAAAAAAAATAAAAAGAAAAAAATTGGGTTCATGCCTCGTAGGAGTAGAGATACTCAAGGAAAATTCTTACCAAACACCCCCACACCCTGAAGCAGTCAACCTTCACTCTTCTTCGGTGACTGTCAGCTTCCCTCTCTGACTATAGGGGAGTTAGAAGACCCTCTAGGTGAGCAACCTGAAATATTTGAAGAGCCTATTGGGGAAGAAGAAGAACCCACTTCACCTACCCAACCTATGGCTAAAAATAGGAATAATGAGGTTTTCCCTATTACAGAGACTAATGGAGAGGCTAGAATGAAGAATATAAGTCCTACTGCCCTTCCACACTTCCATGAATTAACCTTTGAGGATCCTAATACCTTCATGTTTGAATTTTTTGTTGTCTGTAGGACCTATGACTATGCCTTTCATGACCAAAAGTTGAAGTTATTCCCCTCTACCCTTAAGGATGCAGCCTTGTGTTGGTTTATGGGTTTTCCTGGGGGTAGCATCATTACTTGGCCTCAAATGCAACAAGCCTTTAATGAAAAGAATAGGGACTATTGTAGGTCCAAAGAGACCAAGGAAGAAATATTTAGAAGGACTCTTAGACTCGATGAATCCCTAGAAGACTATGAGGAGAGATTTCAACTTAGTTATAGGAGGGCCAGATGCACCCTTGATCCTGAATCACTCAAACTAGTTCTTCTCTGAGGGGTCAAGGAAGACATGTTGGAGACCCTCAACATGCTATATGGGGGATATATCTATCAATTATCCTATGATGACATTAAAATTGTGTTCAAGAATCACTCTAGGGTTGCTAGAAAGAAGGGTATTGCTAGCCAAGGCATGGCCAATTCCTCTCCTTCTACAACATCCATCAAGAACGAGATTGGGAACATGTTGGAGGACTTTAAAATTGAAAATTTGCATACCTTTTCTATGAAAATGGATACCATGCAGATCAACAGGAAACACGAGGAAGCAAAGAGAGACCTAGTTATTTTCTGCCCTAAATGCATTAGAAGGCACTCCAGAAATGACTGCCCATTAAATGCCATAAAGGTATGCTTAGTGTGTGAGGAAAACCATGCCACAAATAAATTCCCTTCTTTTTCTGGTTTAAAATTTTTATACCAAGGGGCAAAAGGTGGGGTTGAGCAGCTCTCCTTTATAAATCAAAGGAGGACTCAAGGACCTCAGCCATACCAGTAGGGAATGCAAGGTGTATCTTACCCTTATTACCATCCCAACCAGAATGTACCTCTGCCACCCTGGTAATATTCCACTCATCCATCATGGTCCACACCC
The DNA here is from genome assembly GCA_000404065.3 of Pinus taeda. NCBI lineage: Eukaryota > Viridiplantae > Streptophyta > Pinopsida > Pinales > Pinaceae > Pinus > Pinus taeda. Next base: position 49,433 of record APFE031488787.1, read on the forward strand.
CATATTTGGCCTGATGCTCCTCAATATCCTCCTCAACCTGTCAATCAACCATTTCATCCATATGCTCCCCAACCTCCTCAATGGAACAAACCATCACAAGGGTGGAGGCCTAAACTCAACCAACCTATTGCTTTACTTCCTCCACCTCAGCCTCAACCACAACTCACTCATCCTGCTCCACCCAAGCAACCTCAGATGCCTGCTTAACCCCATCCCAACCTAAACAACAAGCAAGCACAACAAGTCTACAGTGGAAGGACATATTACCCCGCCTATGCTGCGGAGATCCAAGAGATCAACCTTAGGTCTGGAAGAGTGCTTCCAGATAGCCATCCACCATCTCCACCTGAAGAAATTGAAGAGGAAAAGGAAGATAGTACCCCTCAAGTAAATCCACCTCCTTTTCCTTAGATATTGATCCACCTTAGCTAGCACACCCCAGAAGAGATTGAACTTTTGGTAGAATTGAAGAATCTGTGTGTTAAAATACCCCTTCTCCAGGCTATTAAGGATGTTCCCATATATAATAAGCTTATCAAGGAGATGTTTCAAACACACTTTGGGAGAAGAAAAAAAGACACCCCCACCATCAATGTTATTGGTCAATTATCTGATTTAATGCTGGGGAGAGTGATTTGTCCAAAATATTTAGACCCTGGAAGTCCAGTAGTAGATGTGCACATTGATGGCATCATTGTCCCTCATACCATAATTGATCTTGGGGCTTCCATCAATATGATGACTAAAGAAACCATGATAAAGCTAAACCTACAAGGAGCTTTGAGAAAAACCACTACAGTGCTGCAATGTGCAGATAGATATATAGTAGCTCCCGAGGGAGTTGTTGAGGATGTCATGGTCTCAATTGACTCTTGGGAGTATCCTACTGACTTCTTCATTCTCCAGCCCAAAAACAAGTTCAATGGCTATCCTCTCATCTTGGGAAGTCCATGGTTAGCCACTGTTGATGCTTACATTAGTTGCAGTGTTGGGAACATGACCATTAAGAGTGGACATTTGTCTAAACAATTGGTACTGTATCCTCCTACTTAGCTATCCATTGAGCATGACTTACCCTTGTGGCTAGAAGAGGAGGAAGAATATGAAGTGTATCATGCAACATCCTACCCAATATGTACCCCAGATATTGTTATAGGAGGGGGGAAACCTGATTAAGATGACCTCATTGACCATATCCTTTAGAGCCAACCCCCCCAATACCATGCCTCTTAATGAGCTAGTGAACGAATCTGAGAGTAGTCTTTGGACTTAATTATTCTTAGTTGACCCAAGTCCTACCCATGTCAAACTTGTAGAATTTTTCCCATCTAGAACCTTGAAGATTAACCCCAACCAAGAAGAGAAATTGTGCAAGATGCTGAGAGAGCACTTAGATGCCTTTGCTTAGAACTCTAAATAAATGAAGGGGGTGCATTCCTTGGTTTGTAATCATCACATCTACATCAAGGAGGGATGAAAACCTGTGTGCCAACGTCATAGGAGAATGGAACCAGACCTCAAGGGAATAGTAAAGGAAGAGTTACAAAAGTTGTTGGATGCAGGGTTCATATACCCCATCTCAGATAGTGAGTGGGTATCCCCTCTAGTTTTATTCCCAAAGAAGAATGGGAAGTGGAGTATCTGTGTGGATTACAGAGAACTAAACATGAACACATAGAAAGACAATTTCTCTTTTCCTTCCATTGATCAATTTTTATATGGTCTTGCAGGAAGAAGTTATTCTCTTTCCTTGATGGATTAAGAGGTTAAAATCATATCCAGATCAACCCTGAGGATCAAGACAAGACTACATTCACATCTCCTTGGGGTATCTTTTCTTATAGGGTCCTCCCATTTTGTTTATGCAATGCCCCTTCCGCTTTTCAAAGGGAAGTTTTGAGCATCTTTGTTGATCTTGTCCATGACTCTATAGAGATATACATGGATGATTTCACTCCCTATGGGTCTGACTTCCTGGAGGCTCTATCTAATCTAGGTAAAGTACTAAGAAAATGCATTGAAATGAATCTCTCACTGAGTCCTGAGAAATGTGATTTCTTAATGAAGGCAAGGATTGTCTTTGGCCATTCAATATCTCAAGAAGGGATACAAGTGGACCCAAACAAGATTGCCATCATAAAAAGGGTCCATACTCCTCAAAAGTAGAGGGATGTTAGGAGTTTCTTGGGCTTAGTTGGCTATTATAGGAGGTTTATCAAGGATTTCAGTAAATTGGCTTGACCATTTTTTGGATTGTTGGCCAAGGACTTAGAATTATGTTGGACAAGTAGCTGCCAAGAGGCCCTTGAGATATTAAAAGAGAAATTGATCATTGCACCCATACCTAGAGCTCCCAATTGAGCTCTGCCTTTCCATATCCATATTGATGCATCATAAAAAGTTGTGGGGGAAACCTTAGGGAAAATAGATGACAAGTTACCCTATGCCATTTATTTCATTAGTAAAAATATGTCTAAGGCTGAATTGAACTACACTGTAACTAGAAAAGAGCTCTTAGTTGTTGTACAATCCTTAAACAAATTTAGCCGCTACATCACTGTATACCAAATTTTTGTGCATACTGATCATGCAACTATTAAATATTTGATGAATAAGCCTGATGTGAATGCTAGAATCATTAGATGGTTGTTATTGTAACAACGGTTTGATTTGACTATCATGGACAAGCTAGGAAAAGAAAATGTAGTTGCAGATTTTTGGTCTAAACTTAGTTTGCTTGTAGGTGATTAAGGGATAGTCTATGATCAACTTCTAGATGAGCACCTATTTTTTATCTCAGTGCTCTCTCCCTGGTTTGCTGACATATCCAAATACCTAGTTGCTAGGATATTTCCTCCAAATTTGTCATCTAGGGAGAAGAGCAAAATTGTAAGGAAAAGTGCCCCTTTCACTTGGATTGGGGGAAATTTTTTCAAGTTGGGACCAAATCATATTTTAAGGAGATGTGTCAGGGAAGAGGAAGTCTTTGACATCCTCTCAGCCTGCCATGATGGGCCTTGTGGGGATCATTTTGCTGCTAAGAGAACAAATTCAAAGCCTTACAAGTTAGCTACTATTAGCCCACTCTCCATCAAGATGCAAGAACATATACCAGTAGATGTGATCAGTGCCAAAGGATGGGGAAACCCACACCTAGGGATAAAATTCCTCTACAACCTCAAGTGGCCTTAGATTCATTTGACAAGTGGGGCATGGATTTCATTGGGCTAATTGAACCACCATCAGAGCAAAAAAAGTACATCATTGTGTGCACTGATTACTTGACAAAGTGGGTTGAGACAAAGGATGTCAAAGCAGCAATAGAGGAGAAAGTGGTTCAATTCTTAAGGGAAAATATTTTCTACAAGTTTGGCTATCCAAGGGAGATAGTCACTGATCAGGGGGCTCAATTCAGATCACATCTGATTGAGATTATCCTAAGGAAACATAATATCAAACACAAAATGTCTACTTCCTATCACCCTCAGGAAAATGGGCAAGTAGAGGTCACAAATAGGGCATTGGAGAGCATCCTCACCAAGGTTGTGACCAGCAACAAGAGATATTGTGAAGATAGACTAGTGGAGGCCACTTGGGCCTATAACACCACTTGGAAGACAACTACTGGGTTCATTGCATATGATGTAGTTTATGGGAAGAAAGATTTTCTTTCTATTGAGTTTGAGTATAATACTTTGAGAATGGTAGCCCAATTGGACTTAGATGTCACCAAATCACAACAAGAGAGGATGCTCCAATTGAATGGCTTGGATGAGTTCAAAATACAGGACCTCCTCCACACTGAAGTTATACAATTGCAAAGGAAGGTCTGGAATGATAAGCATATCAAGGAAAAAAAAATTCAAGAAGGGGATTGGGCATTATTATATGATTCTAGGTTCAAATATTTTAAAGGAAAACTGATGACAAGATGGTTAGGCCCATACTTAATGGAAAAATGTTATGACAATGGAGTTGTTCAAATCAGGACCATTGATGAGGAAGGGATCCCCTTGCTTGTCAATGGTTACACGCTGAAGTTATATAAGAAACCTGTGTCTAAGGCATAATTCATTAGTACAATCAACAAAGAAGTCAGTGTGATTGGGAACGTCATAGCTCCCAATCCACAACACTCTTAGATATTTTTGTTGAAAAGAAGAAAAAGAAAAAAGGAAAAAAAAAGTAAAAATGAGTGGATGAAAACCTTTATTAGGCATCTGAGGCTAAATCCTAGGTTGAAAACCTCTCTGAGGCAACCCTCGAGCAAAAAAAAGAGAAGAAAAAAATAATAAAGATTCCTAGGTGAAAACCTCTCTTGAGGCACCTAGGGCAAGCATACAGGTCAAAAACCTCCTCATGAGGTAGCCTATCTGTCTCAAGAAAAAAAAAAAGGATAAAAACACATGAAAAGGATTTATACCCTATCTGTTGACCATTTTTCCATTTTGCAGGATTATATACGATGGTAGATTCCATGGCTACAGGGCCAAAATTCTCAAGGTTTCTTTCATTATTTCATCCATGCACTTCCTATCCATCATCTCCACTCATGTGATCACCTCTCTCCACCATCCCATTAGCCTAAAATTCAAGTTTCACCCCCTCTCTGGACTTGTAATTGCTACAGGAAGGTCCAGTAGTGCTATAGGGGGCCTAAAAAGCTACAGGAAGGGGATCCGAGGACAAGGACAACCCAACAAGGAACCGATGGCCTTGAAAATGATGAAGAAGGTTCCCCCATCATGGTCCATCATCCATCTATCACTCATCCACCTCATTTCATAAAAAAATCACTCAATTCCTCCACTTTGTCTTACCCCTGTTAATTTTTTTTAAAACACATAGAAGCCATTATCTTCATTTCTACAAGTCTACACTACTCCCTCGTGGTCCTAGAACTATCCTTAGGACTTGTTACAACTTCTCTCATCACCCCCATGTAGATTGAAGACCCTAGAGGAAAAGGAAAGGACTACTATAGGAAGAAAACCTCCTCTTATAGCAGCATGTGCACACATCACAAAAAGCATTAAACTTGTTTTCTCTCATCAGTAGAGGGTGATGGAAACTTAAGAGGCCACTCTGAAGCATTTATATTACTCCCAGGAGGATTTTCCACTAGTAGCAGCAACTTGAACAACAACAAGGTAGCTGCACACACAACAAACACAATAGTCAAGTATCATGAGGAGAAATGAAGAAATACATAGGAAATGAGCCAGCAAGTCAACTCCCTTAATGCCGATGATATGGTCCAACTTAAGCATGCAAGTCCCTACAACATTTCGATCATGAGCTAGGCACAAGTATGGCAAAATATTACCTCCTACCTATGTGTGAATAATGAAAATGTGTAAATGTCGAGAGTGGATGTTTTAATAAGATGGAGGTGGCCAGTTAACTTGGCCACCCTCAGCTAGTTAACTAAAAGTGATGGTAAGAACTCATGCAATGTGGATATGTCACATAAAGTGAGTTGGGATCACAAATAATGGGTGTTTATTATGAGAAAAGGAGAAATAATTAATCAAAGTGGGGACAACGGTCCAAAAGAGGAAACCTTGTGTGACTACTAGGTCACCATATCACTTCAAGCCTAAATAAAAAATGGCATATTATTTACTTGGGCTCGGGTTCTTTTGCATAATCACTAATTTCAAAAACAATTAGGGAGAGGAAAAGATCAGGGTTCCATCGAGGAGTTTCGAACTGTGTTCTACAATTGCTACAGGCAAGCCTGCAACTACTACAGGAGGGCTGAGAGATTACTACAAGAAGTTTGAGAAGGTGGAGGAAAGCCACAGAGGTTCGAATTGATCTCCGAATTACCACCTTCATCCTAGACTAGTTGAAAAAAAGTAAGTGCCACCATATCCTTCATCCATCCATCAGATTGCACGTAAATTTCACTTCAAATTCTACAGGCAGTAGCAGCCTAATTGTGAAATTAAAATGTCTTTTCGAGCAGTAGATTAATGGGAATGTAGGCAATTGTTATTAACAGGGAATGTTTAACTCATTGTTGCCACTGAATTACACACTGAAGCTATAGAAGATGTATCTCTCCCTCTCTTAATTAATAACATAGAGAAGAGATGGGGGGAGGATTTAATAGAAGGGAGCGCTCAGATACCAAGAGAATCCACTTACACCCTCCTATGGTATACATTTTTAGAAGACACTAGTGGCTAGGGTTCTTCTAGTTATTGAAAGGGTATGATGATGAAATTTCCTTTGAATTTTCCATTGCTCTGAATTCAAAAACAAAGGATAGTTCCACCACTGTGGTGAGGGGGTCAGATATTTCTCTCACCACTGAAATAATTAGTAGAGTAACAACCCTACCTGTAGAGATTAAATGGAGCAGAGAGGACCAAGCCACTAGTGTCCCTACTAAAAATAATTTCTTCACTACCAATGAAAAGCCTATTGAGGATAAGAATGGAGTTAGGAGGGAAATCCTACCTTATCCTTGGGATGAGGTGGCCTACCATATTCTAAAATACATATCCTGTGGGGGAAGAATGAGTGTAGTGTATGCTTACCACTTTAGATTACTTTATGAACTCAAGTTCTAGAAATAATTTCCTCTTGCTCAAAGAATTAGTTTGGCATGCTTTCTCCTGTTGTCCATCAGGGACATGAGTTAAAAGTGAGAGAAGGAAAACACTAACACTAGGCCACAATGGCCTCATTAAACTGGTAGTGGAGGATGCCTTGATAAATTTGAGATACCATGTCCTTTGGTACAAATTCATAGACATGGATAGAGAAACCTTCATAGAGACACAAACCCTCACATCGGGTGAGACCCCAACCTCTCGTGTTGGAGGAAGAGAGGGAAAAACAAAGGAAGAAGAAGAAGTGGCAATGACGGAAGAGGAAGAAGCAATAGGGTCATAATAAAAGGAAAGCGAGACATAATCAGAAAGGACAGTAGAAGAAGCAAAGATGAAAATAGAGGAGGAAGAAGAAACAAAGGCAGAGGTAGGGGGAGCACAATATGAAAAAGAAGAGGGCGAAAACATGAAAAATCAAGTGATAAGAAGACTACTGAGCCTAGAGAAACAAAGATACCCCCAAAACAAACAATTTTGTCTCCAGGAATCACTGAACAAGAGGTAGCTGAAACTTTAGCTACCTTAAGCACCCCAGTCAAACCTAAAAGGAAGAGACAAAGGCAATCCCCCTATATTTTAAGACTAGGAAAAGCACTAGGATCAAGCAAGGGAGGCAAAAAACTGCCACAAAGGCCCCCATCACAATTGAGGAGTCCCTAAGCAAGAAAGAGGAGGTAGGGCCAACTGAAGGAAAAATCAAAGAGGTCACCTCTCCAAAACCCACAACAGAGACTCCTATAGCATATTTAAGGAGGCATACCACCAGATCAACCTCCTTCAAACAACCTAAGACATCAACAACCCTCCAACAAGAAGAAAAATGGAACCTACAAGAGGGGCAAAGTATGCTACATGAGAAACAAAGTATGCTACACGAGGGACAAAGGATGCTACAGGAGGGGTAGAATGAGCTAGAGGAGGGGTAGAATGAGCTACAAGAGGGGCAGAATGTGCTGCTAGAGGGGAAAATGTGACACAACAGTTATAGGAGGTAGAAACCTCCCCAAAAACATTTGAGAAGGAATTCCTAGAGCTCCATGAGGCTAGTCCACAACCTAGCCTAAGCTCTTACTACAAATTCATTGAAGGAGAGAGGATTATTACCCAAAAATTTGCAGTCCCACTTTTCTATGAGCTAGAAATAGAAAGAGGAAGAACCCACAGGTGGATGCAAATTTCTAAGTCTAAGAAGGTAGAGGATGTCGACCTCATGGAAGAAAAGGTCCTTGAAATGAGCGAATAATTAAGTGAGCTTAGAATGAAGGAGTCCACAATGAAGGAGAATCTACAGGCAGAAAATATGTGGTTGAGAGAGAAGCTGCAGGATAAAGAAACCCAACATGCCACCATGGAAAGCCTCTCCATGGAGGCATTACAGTGCAGACAACCATCCAAGTCTTATGCACTCTTTCTCAAAGAACAGTGGCTGTAATTCCAAATAAAAACCTTAGCACAACATGGATCTATGCCCTTTTGAGGATTACAAATAGTTCATTGAACTTTTCAACCAATATAGCATGGAGGAAAAAGCAAAATTGGATGAGTTTTACATACACAACCTCACTCTAACTGATATGAATTTTTTGGATCTCAATGCAATATTAGGGATACACAACTAATGGCCTTAGGATCTTGATGACTCATGAGGAGGCAAGAGTTGAGGAAGTGAAGAGAGTAATGGAAAATGAGGAAAAGGAACCATTATATATCAGGGCAAAGCTAATGAGCCCAATGGTTAGCATTAGCAATTACAACTTCATCTCTAATGATGTTGATTTAGCTCCTAAATACCTTTCCAACCAAGAACAAGCCAACTTGCATTTTGAAGACAAATTCAGGTTGTTGGGAACAAAAATTTTGCAAGCCTGCCATAGGAGATGACATGCCTTATCCCACAACCTCCAGATCAAAGAATATCACACTCCTGAAAGGCTAAGGAATTCCTTGGAGAGGACGCCCATGTACAAGAGGATCCTGCAAAGATTCAAAGTTAAGTGGATAGGACTCAAGCTCAATCCACCTGCTACTAGGCCTACAGGAAGGAAGAGATGATGCAAAAGAGAAGAAGGAATGGACATAAATAGAAAAGAATGCAGGGTTATATCCTGAAGAAGGAAAACCATCTGACGAGCCTTGGGATGTCAGGGAGGCCATGAGGGCTGTTAGAGCCTAGATTGACCTCAGGCTGAAGGGAGGAAATTCTAGGGTAACCACAAACCATGCTTAATCTGGTAGCTAGCCATAACAGGCTGGGAGAGGGATCTCTCCTTATGAATCTCAGTCGAGATGACTGGATCAAGAAAAATATTTTATGATAGGTATAGTAGCTCAAGGTTTTTGATTGAATTTGTTGGTGTTGGTGGATCAGATGGAGTTAGGCAGGTTTAGGTCCGGGAAATTAGGTCAGAATGCAGGGTGTTCTATGGGGCAGGGTAGGTAGGTTCTTTGGCACTTGAAATTGAGTGAGATGGTAGGTCTAATACTGGTGAGGAGCTGAGGAGGGCATGCAAAGATCATGTATCCTTCTCAAACAATAGAAAACATAGAAAACTGAATGGCTTCCTAAGGTAGAGCACTATAAACAATGAATTCTACCTATCTATCTTGATATCATTCAGCTAGAAGAAATGAATTAGATTGTGGCATACATCAAACATGTAAACAAACTGATAAAAAAGAAGAAACTATGCAAAAACACCATACCACAGGTATCCCATAAAAATAACTGCAACTCCTATTAATTTCCTTGCCAAACTGCTTACAATGATGTACAATATAGTTCAGAGCATCCAAGAGTATCCAACCTCAACAAATGACTAAGAAAACACTTGATATAGGCATTAAAACTACTCATCTTTACCATCAGGGGTTGAATCCATGAGAAGAGGGGTTGTTTCAACCATTTCCCAACTAAGAACTGGAATATAGGCAGTCAAACAACTTGCCTCTATAAGAGTGGAAACAAATACATTTGCCTCAAAACCACCTCTAACTAATGAATCTACCCTCTAACCATATTTTAATTTTACATTTAAATGCCATGTCATTAATTACATGAGTAAAATCATTCATGAGGAGAGAGAAAACAAATCCAGAGTCAAATCAGGCGAAATTTTGATTTTCTGGGCAAACTAGTCAAAAGCGCAGTGCCACTTTTAGGTCACTTTTGGAGGCCTTTCTGGCATCTAAATTGAGCCCATGATAGCTCATTGGAAAGGTAGTAAAGTCTAGTTTTTGGAAAAACTTGAATTTTTGAATTTAGAGGTCATTTCCCCCTCAAAACTTGAATCTCCCAAGACTGCTTATGTGTGTCAAAATGAGGCAGAAAGGTCATTTTTTGGTAGTTTTTGGACCTTTTGGTGGGCCAGTTTTGCTCCAAAACTTCTGAAATTTTCTAGGATGAATGATATCATCATGCTTAATCCAAATATATAAAATTTTCCTCCATCTGATGCTCCTGGAAAAAGCGCCGTGTTAAGAATTTGAAAATTTCAAAAATGGAAAAGTTCTCAAAATTTGCCCAAATTTGGCATGTAGCACCACCATCAAGTGCTTTGGTTGGAAAAAGAAGCTTCAGCCAATATTTGAGTCTATCTTTCTCTTTCTTTCCCTCTAAGGCTCTCCTCAACCTAGCTTTTGTCCTCTTCATTCTCATGTTGCAAATTTTGTTCCATGTCTTGTAGTGATAGGCCATATGCCTCGTCATCTGGTTATCTCTGTTAGCGCTCCATAGCAGCTTCTCCAAATGAAAATTGACTCTTTCAAACCAATATTCCCTATCATGCTCTATCTCTTGTTAAACTGGAATCAAACTGACATGATGCTCTTTCTTACTTTGCCTCTTCAATTTGAGCATTTGAAGCTCTATGAGATCTTGTTTGTCATTTAGCTGCTTGTTTTCTTGTTTCAAATGAGTAATGACAAATTTTTCCCTTGAGAGAGTGTCCATGAACATCTGAATATGAGAATCCTTCTCTAACAAGAGCAAATTTTTCTCTGAAGCCTCATCTAAGTTCTCCAGGTCAATGACTTCCACTCCATGATGAGTGTGATGATGCTCTGGCTCCTCATGCTAGGCAAGCTCAAAATCTCTCTCAATATCATCATCAAGATCCTCCTCTTGGACCTTTCCTTTCCCT
>APFE031488793.1:0-10636 GCA_000404065.3 Pinus taeda
AGAATAGGGACATGTGAATGGGCATTGTTGAAAGCAAGGGTGGATGATAAAGAGTTGCAATTGAAATTGTTAGTTATATGTATGCTGAATATAGATATTTTATAAATAATAGTGTGTAGAAGAATAGCGACATGTGAATGGACATTGTTGAACGCAAGGGTGGATGATATTGGGTTACACTTGAAACTATTAGTTATGTGTGTTTTGAATATGGATAAGTAATAGTAGTGTATGGAAGAATAGCAACATGTGAATGGACATTCTTGACAGCAAGGGTAGATGATAATGAGTTATAGTTAATGTCATATAGAGGTTATCCATTATTCATGTAGCAGTTGTTGTTTACGTGAACATATTTTTGTACATTATTTTAAGTTTTTTTTTGTATTTGGAGATTTTGTTTTTCCATATGTTACATATTTAAGAATGAATTGTCACTTTTAAAGAGGGCACACAAGGTTGCTAGCTATAACAAATCATTGTGAGAACAAAAATTAAATGTCATTTTCCTACTACATGGTTCTGTCAACTAGGTGTTTCGAAAAATACAAGTGAAAGTCATCAAACTCCTTGCTGAAATCAAACTCTCTGGTGAACTTTTCGTAAATATAGGGATGCACAAATTCCTTAACTTGCCAGAACTCTATTAAAATGACATTTTTCACTACTAACTTCATATGAGATGTCATGAACTTTCTTTTGGATAAAACCTCAAATGTGTTTTTAATATCCCAATTCAACTCTCAGTGAAATTTTCGTAGATATAGGGATGCACAAATTCCTTAACTTGCCAAAACTCTATTAAAGTGACATTTTTCACTACTAAGTTCATATCAGATGTCAATTAATCTGTTTTATTATTATTATTTTAATTTAATGTTTCATTATGCATACTAAATCTTTTTTTTCATATAAAACTAAATTTAAATGTTTACTCATTTACAAAGACTACAACACATACCCCTTTCTCGGATTAATGTTTATGAGTAGTAGGCCAAAACTTGCCAAATGCTTAAATTTATTTTCCAAAATTTCATAGATGCCCATTTGAAAACCCTGGATATATTAGTGTCTGATACGAACAAGTTTCAAGCATACTGGTTGTTGGGGTACAGAGTTTTCTGTAAATTGCTACCAAGCAAGGAAGAAGTCAAAAGTGGATTAGTATTAAGACCATGGCCACAGCTCAAGGACCTGTGTTGTTGTCCCCAAATAAGAGATTGCAACTGACATATGAGGGTGAGTTTTATGAGGTACTCATAGCAAGAGCCCAACTCTCTGCCATAGCAGACAAAGGGGGTATACCCTCATCTATAGATACTGTAAAGCAACTATAGCCACATTTTGAATATTGCTAGGATTGGTAGCTTAGGCAAGAAGAGTGATTTTCTAGGTATCATTTTCATTTTGTTGTTCCTATGGGGCTTCTTAGATTCAAAATTTGAAGGGACCCAACATGGGAAAAGTGTTGTTTGGTGGCTTGGGCCTGTAACACATAGACTGTACTCATATTGGGCTATGCATTTATATACACCCTTTGGCTCTAGTTTTCCAACCATAAATCTCTCTGACAAAAGAACTGTCTTGACTGGAACCCTTCTTATGGTGACAATGACAAGAACTTCATGCAAAGACCCCACATTCCTTACATAATTCTCAATAATTGGTGGTAAGCCAGAAATAAGGTCACTGCAGAAGAAACAAATTCCTGGTACACGTGAATTCACCCTGGCAAGCAATCCATTCAAACCTTCTATGTTGAGTTTTCTCCGTGCTAAATATTTATACTTTTCTGCCTTCCATAGTTCCAAGAGAACATTATGGTTAGAAAAATTGTTGCAATTAGGAAGGGACACCAACCTCCCTGTGGCACCTTATTCAATACAAATGATAGATAAACGCCTTCAAAGAGAGCAAAAAACAGAGTGAAGGGTAGTATAAGCAAAATATTTTGTGTAAACGATGTCCTGTGCACTATTTATCATAGATTATCCTTCTAATATCCTCACCAGTGAAGGAAACAAGTTTTTCCAAGTCCCAAAAGTCAATAAAAACAACATATTATCAATACAACAATACAAAGGTTTCTATTTTCCTATATTTTACATCACAATTGAGAATCAAGGGCTGGCACTTCCAAAGGAGCGTGATCAATTCTTCTTAAAATTCGCCACAACCAAAACAACACCATCAAGACCAGTAACAATATAAGTAAGAAAAATAAAATATCTAACCATATATATGCTATTATTCTCCACTGGTAATCCATAAGTGGTGACGTTTCAAGAGCTGATGCAGATTCAAGCAGCAAGCTAGCCAATGTTGTCAATTCGCTGTAAAACATTTGGTAGACAAACTTTGAATCTAAAATTCTCCAAACAATGAGCAGGATTAAATAGCTCTAATTATCTCCATATAGCCCAACTCACATGTCCACTATCAAAATTGAAGTAAATTGAAAACAGTCTCAAAACTTTTACCTCTTCCAAGACATAATTTAAAAACACATTGTGACATCTTGTCCATCTTTTACCTATCTAATGATAACCTAAAAATCACAAAACTTTGGTAATCTTCTTCTACAATGCCAAGATTTCAAATCATGATTCATACGTATGGTCTATATAGACTCAAAGGTCATGCATGCTCATTAGTCTCCACCCTAGATTGATGAGCAACATGTCTGCTACATAAAAGCATAGATAATCTACCATAAATTTAAAAACTGAATGCATATTTAAAACATGGTAAATGCTTATAATTTTCATTATATACCGAATATCAGTACATTATGGTATGAAATAAGGCAACATCTTTCATCCCTGTGGTGGAAAATAAGCTCGAGGGAAGCAGCTAAGAGCCATGGACTGTTTTATGTTTGAGAATGTTGTTGTAATCAATGCTTGATTGGCTACAATGGTTGCTAAAGTGGCAACAATGAACATTGACCAATACACAGGCTGTGGTATTGCTTTGTAAAATGTAGAGCCTATGTCCCCTGGGTTTTTTATCAAATAAGCCGCTTGTCTCGTATATGTGATAAGCAGAGATGGGTAAACCAACACACAGAAAGCAAGCTACAACAAGCAACCAAAATTTCTCATTATGGTACTAAAACTTGAGGATGAAGCATGCAAGTATGATGAAATAGTAATAATTCTATCCTTGACATATAGCTTGGACCTGGATTGATTTCCTGTTGAAATGGCCCAAGTCTGCAAACATGGCCTCGACACCTGGATCTAGTCAGAACAAAGCACTGATGTTAGTGTTTCTATTTGTATAGCTTTAACACAAATAATTGGGATGAAGTTATGAATTTTGTTTGAGAAATCATTGGTATGGATTTATCAATTGAGTTAGAAAACAGTTCCAAGTATACTATATGATAAAATGAGACACATATCATCATGTGAATAATCAATACCTATTATACATAAGACTACACCTCCAAGCATCACCCATCCTTATTAGTGATATTCATGAAAGTAATAGTATATATAATATGGGTTGAATGCCTTGAATGCTCCAGGATAATATTTCACAATATTATACTGTCCTATCATGATGTTGGTCATGAACTAGGAAATTATTATGGGTGAGAACATGAAGCTAACTTTACTTGTACTGAGTACCTATACTCTAGATGAAACACCAATGTATTCAAAATTCTTCTCTGAGTATGATGATGGTGTCCGAGCTGTTTTAAACAGGTAAAACTCTGATAAGATGAATGGCACTGAGTGCTTATCAGAATTGGTGTTCTCTCTGCTTGCAGCCATACAGGTCTAGTAGATCGAGGACATTATTGCTTTCATTCCATGAGGCATGAACATAACATCACACCAAGAACGGATCATCATGAATGCATGATTGACCTTCTTGGTCGTACTGGTCGTCTAGACGAGGCAGAAGATTTCATCAATAAGATGCCATTTGAACCTGATGTCAGTATCTGGGTGGCACTACTCAGTGCTTGCAGAGTTCACAGCAATATAGGAATAGGAAAGCATGTCGCACAGTTGCTTTTCAATTTGGAGCCGCAAAATACTTCTGCATATGTGTTGGTTTCAAATATCTATTCTGCAGCTGGCAGGTGGGATGATGCAGCCAAGGTTAGAAAAATGATGAAAGACAGAGACGCTAAAAAGAAGCCAGGGTTAAGCTGGATTGAGGTCAAGAATAGAGTGCATGCATTCATGTCAGAAGATAGATCACACCCACAAATAGAGGAAGTTCATGCAATGTTGAATACATTGGCCGGGCCAATGGAGGAGGCAGGTTGTGTACCGAACACAAACTTTGTCCTCCATTATATGGAGGATGAACATAAGGAACATGTCCTCTACCATCACAGTGAGAAGCTAGCCATTGCATTTGGGCTTATGAGCACACCTCCTGGGGACCCTATTCGAATAATAAAGAACCTTCGTGTATGTGGTGACTGTCATAATGTTGTCAAGTTTATTTCTAAGATTGTTGGACGTGAAATTGTAGCAAGGGACGTTATACGTTTTCACCATTTTAGGAATGGAACGTGCTCTTGTCAGGATTATTGGTAATACAAGATGAAGTATGAGCACTATTTGGGGGTGGCTTGAATGCTTCTCTATACCATCCTCTATTGGTCTAGAAGTTGCCTCTTGTGACACGCGGAAATAAGGAGAAACATGCTGAGAATATGTCAGTTGTCTCGTAGCTTCTTCATGTGGAGCAGGCTCACCTCTGGTAAGTTTCATACAAGATTATGTATTGCTTTGATAACATGAATGGATGCGTTAAAAGTTTAGTATGTTAAGTTTGATTATTGACAGGACGGTTCTGATCTTCTTGCATGACACATAAGACACTTTCTTTTATAGTACTCATTTTTAACATTTTTGGTTGTCTCTATAGTTGCACCAGTTTGGCAAATTGTCAAAATTTCCCTTTGGAGAAATGTTAAGAACATCACTTTCTAAAGAGAACAAAAGCATCGGCGAGAAGAAACATTACAAAACATATGTTTTTTCACAATTCTGCTCTTTATATGTTGAAGTGCTACTTCGGTCATTTATCATTATTGAGATGCTCAGGAGGGATGCAATCGATCTTTCTTGATCACGAAACCAACTTGAACTTTTGAAGGGAAGGGAACAAATGGCATGTTGATTAATGTCAAACATTGAGGAATCCCAACTTTGGAACGACACGACATTGTTTATGTAAGCCCCCATCATTGTAAGTCAGTTTATACTAATTTTATATTATTTCAGAATAAAGTTTTGATTTAATTTAATTATAATTTTAAGCTAGTAAAACATCAAGCACCCTAGAATGTTTCCCACTGCTAGACGTTTTTTGTTGAAATTGATTTACATACCCCAGAAATGCTTTGCAGCTAGGCCTTCCAATTGATATCATTTTTCTGCAATTCCAGAAGTCAAGTTTCTATTCTAGAGTGATGGAGATGCAGCATTGTGTGTTGGTGGGAACAGAAAACATATAGGAAATATCAAAAAATTGAAAATAAATACTGTGCACAGGAGCTCCATAATATTTCAGAACTGTGAATAATGGATAACCTTGTGTGATCATGCCTCACATGCATAAAAGGAAAAGAAATAAGTTATTTAACCTGAATTTTAAAACCCTCCAACTCAGTATACTCTCATAATATAGAGGATCCTTTATTTTTTAAAAGCAAAGGAATATCAATGCATGTATGGTATTTGCAACTTTGAATAAAAGGCATGGTTTGACAACTGAAAAAAACCTTGTGTTCTTTAAAATATTATTCATACAATTTTTGTCTCCATGGACAAAAATAGTGCTTTCAACAAGTCAGCCAACCAGCTACCCTTAATACAATTTTTGTTTCCATGGACAAAAATAGTGCTTTCAACAAGTCAGCCAACCAGCTACCCTTGCAAAGGACAGAGAGGTTCAAACATATCCAGAAAGAGCCGATCTAATTTTCTCAACCAATCTCTCATGCAATCCAAATTGACATGATTTTCCAAGAAGACAAGGCTCCGAAGGAGTCAGTAATGCAGCTTGTTGGACTTATTTATTTACTAGATCTTTATTACACAGCACCTTACATGTACTATTTTCCACAATAATAATTTGAAAGTTTTAAGTAGGGAGTCAAGATGGCTTTACAAATATGGCACTGTTTAGGCCTGACACCTGGTAAAATTAAGATATATACCCTTTAACGAGGAATATAAACGGCACACAGATAAGGCACACAACAGCAATGGTGCGTACAACAACTCCCTGATCAAAAGCCTTTTTAATACCCCTGTCTTGGTGATGTCTTGATAGATCAAGTATGCAAAAGCTGCTATGGAAATGACTATTCCAGCTTGGGTTCCTCTGCAAATCAACAACATCCTATAAACTACCATCCACATTTCCAAACACCAATTCAATCATTTGTTAAGGAAAACAACAACTTGCCTCAGGTTCATGGCTTGATAAGGAGCAATAATCACCAATAACACAAATACAAATGGCAGTTCCGATTCCCTTGTTCCCAACAAATTAAGTTTGTCAAACACTACAGTTCTGTCATGCAATTCAACTCAATATACTATGCAGGAAAGAACGACCAAGTAAGTAAAATAGGATGGCATTTGAGTTCTTGTGACTCACTAGGAATGTAGTAAAATAGTCTAACAAGGAAGACCAAAAAGGCAGTCCACAAACCATAATCACCTCTGTAATAATGTAGACAAACAAATCCAAATGTGGGGTGAAGTTTAAACTCTCAGTTCACTTCACTGGAATTTGTCTAATTTTGCAACTGGGAAGAACCTGGTCACCTGATCCAAGAAATGACATCTCCAGGTGCCTCTAGGGCCAACAGTGGAACAAGGAAAGATTTGTCGATGGTTGTGTGCTTTGATAACATCAAAACCCTGCAACACCATAATTGAATCATTTTTTGCCTCAACAACTACTTGAGTCCCAAAAATAAAAGTTGAATTATGACTCAAAAAAGCCTAATGCCTTTTTTAGAGTACTGACCTTTGGAAACGGGCAAAAGCAAAAGCAAATAAAACTTGAGACATTTGTGTATAAAGATCTAAAGCTGAAATAAAAATTAAATTATGAACCCCAAGAGAACCTTTGAGGTATTCCATTTTCTGAGAGGAATACATTGACAATTGGAAACAGCGAGAAAGCAAAAGCTAAAAAGCTCAACAGATTGCTATAGTAGAAAAATCTAGTTAATTGAGGTCGCCTATCCCAAATTAGTTAGCATTCTGAAGGAGCCCCTTGTCTCAACAATAGGCTTGAGAGAGATTGTCCTTAACAAAGTTATCCTTAGCAGAGTTTTGAACTTGAGAGAGATTGTCCTTAACAAAGTTATCCTTAGCAGAGCTTTGAGTTGATCTTTAGAGGGGGGGATTGTATAGCTGGAAAACCAATCCGAGATTTTCTAAGAGAGATTGTCATTAACAAATTTATCCTTGGAAGAGTTTTGAGCTGATCTTTAGAGAGGGGATTGTATAGCTGTAAAACCAATCTAGGATGCTCTAAGAAAGGCTTATCTAATCATTGTTTTACACAAATTCTGCACAAAAAGAAAGATGACCGAGAAAGCAATCATACTCACTTAACCGATCAACCATTAAGTTGGTAGGAGATACCACTTCATTGACAATACCACTCCGTTATCCATATCATTATGTTAGTAAAAAACACCACTTCATTATAGCTAAACTTTAAACTGTATCCTATCTCAATAAAAACTAATAGAAATTATTTGTTTTTCAAAATTAAACATTACATAATTACATTGTTCAATAAGTCAATAAGCTTTTTATATTGTAAAGTCCTACCTCAGTAAAAACTAATAATAATCCAATTACTATAAGAATTTATATCGTAAACAAATTATCTTTATACTAATTCAATATTTAACTTCACCATAATATTATATATAAACTTAATATATGTTCTTTCTCAATAAAGAAAGAAAAAATTACTTGTTTTATATGGAAAATCTTTTAGAATTGAAGTCACAGAGGCTTAGAAACAAAAAATGGGATATTGCCTAAAACAGCCTGCATATCTTGAATATTGTGAGTTATATAATCCGTGGTATTATCTTGTTTTAAGAAGACGGAAGGTGTACTGGAGCAACAATATCATATAATGGATTGAAAATAGAATGTTTTGTAATCGGATCGAATAACGGATTGAAAATATCAAAATTAGCGGAATGAAAGTAGATTCTGTATCCAGTAACAAATTTGGCATCAAAATAGAAAAGATGTCAAATTAAGTGACATAAAAAAATTGACAGAAAACAGATAGAAAATATCAAAAAATTGAAAATAAATAATGTGCACAGGAGCTTCACAATATTTTGTGAATAATGGATAACTTTGTGTGATCATGCCTCGCATGCATAAAAGGCAAAGAAATAAGTTATTGAACCTGAATTTTAAAACCCTCCAACTCAGTATACTCTCGTAATATAGAGGATCCTTTATTTTTTAAAAGCAGAGGAATATCAATGCATGTATGATATCTGCAACTTTGAATAAAAGGCATGGTTTGACCACTAAAAAAACTTGTGTTCTTTAAAATATTATTCATACAGTTTTTGTCTCCATGGATAAAAATAGTGCTTTCAACAAGTCAGCCAACCAGCTACCCTTGCAAAGGATAGAGGAGGTTCAAACATATCCAGAAAGAGCCCATCAAATTTTCTCAACCAATCTCTCCTGCAATCCAAATTGACATGATTTGCCAAGAAGACAAGGCTCCCAAGGAGTCAATCATGCAGCTTGTTGGACTTATTTATATACTAGATCTTTATTACACACCACCTTACATGTACTATTTTCCAGAAAAATAATTTGAAAATTTTAAGTAGGGAGTCAAGATGGCTTTACAAATATGGCACTGTTTAGGCCTAACACCTCGTTAAATTAAAATATATACCCTTTAACGACGAATATGAACGACACACAGATAAGGCACGCAGCAGCAATGGCGGGTACAACAACTCCCTGATCAAAATCTTTTTTAATACCCCTGTCTTGGTGACGTGTTGATAGATCAAGTACGCAGAAGTCGCTATGGAAATGACCATTCTAGATTAGGTTCCTCTGCAAATCAACAACATCCCATAAACTAACATCCACATTTCCAAACACCAATTCAATCATTTGTTAAGGAAAACAACAACTTGCCTCAGGTTCATGGCTTGATAAGGAGCAATAATCACCAGTAACATAAATAAAAATGGCAGTTCCAATTCCCCTGTTGCCAACAAATTAAGTTTGTCAAACACTACAAACACTACAGTTCTGTCATGCAATTCAACTCAATATATTGTGCAGGAAAGAATGACCAAGTAAGTAAAATAGGATGGCATTTGAGTTCTTGTGACTCACCAGGAATGTAGTAAAATAGTCTAACAAGGAAGGCCAAAAAGGCAGTCCACAAACCATAATCACCTTTGTAATAATGTAGACAAACCAATCCAAATGTGGGGTGAATTTTAAACTCTCAATTCACTTCACTGGAATTTGTCTAATTTTGCAACTGGGAAGAACCTGGTCACCTGATCCAAGAAATGACATCTCCAGGTGCCTCTAGGGCCAACAGGGGAACAAGGAAAGATTTGTCGATGGTTGTGTGCTTTGATAAAATCAAAATCCTGCAACACCATAATTGAATCATTTTTTGCCTCAACAACTACTTGAGTCCCAAAAATAAAAGTTGAATTATGACTCAAAAAATCCTGATGCCTTTTTTAGAGTACTGACCTTTGGAAACGGACAAAAGAAAAAGCAAATAAAACTTGAGACATTTGTGTATAAAGATCTAAAGCTAAAATAAAAATTAAATTATGAACCCCAAGAGAGCCTTTGAGGTATTCCATTTTCTGAGAAGAATATATTGACAATTGGAAACAGCCAGAAAGCAAAAGCTAAAAAGCTCAACAGATTGTTGTAGTAGAAAAATCTAATAAATTGAGGTTGCCTATACCAAATTAGTTAGCATTCTGAAGGAGCCCCTTGTCTCAACAGTAGGCTACAGAGTATCATTAACCTTTGCAAGCAAATTAAATATAGATAATTCCTGATCTTTATTAAGCATATCCATAAAAACGAATTCCATAATGACATTACCAGTTTGGAGAGCAGCCTCAGAGTGTCAAGATCTTGAAGGATATTACTTTGCCTGTTGGTGATAAGCAGCAAATACAGAGATTCCATTGGCTGGTATACATAGCGAACATTCTCCGTCTCGACATAAGTATGTTGTTTCCCACTTCCAACTAACTTAGGAAAAGCAGCCAGCAGCCCTTCAATCCTAATTCTAGTCATATCCACAAACTGCCTGGAAACCAAGCTGCACATGACAAACAAAAATAACAGGATACACAAAGAAATCAGAGATTCAACATAATCATAAACACCCTAATACCCACAGAAAAAACACACGGAACCGCAGAAAGAAAAATAGATACCACTACTGGTAAAAAATAAAAAACCCAATGCCCGACTGATAAGGTTTTGATACCGTTTGTTATAATTTCAAAATTCATGAAGCCATTAAATGAAGTTTGAAATCATGGCATCGTGCCCTACTAACAAGAAATTGACGACGCTGTGTAACGATCTAT
>APFE031488807.1:9635-37416 GCA_000404065.3 Pinus taeda
GGGATTTTGAGATAACTGGGTTGGGGGAGCACATGCAACCATACCTCCAGGTGTGAGGTGGGGCGATGTGAGGTAATAGTCCCAAGAGGGCTGAAAAATGGGCAGGTTCCATTAAGAGGTTTTGCCTCATGCATATTACCTTGCTATGGGAACCCAAAGTTAATGGTAATAGGAGGAATCATTAGCAATTGATGTAGTCAAAGATAAGAGTGTCAGAGGCTAGAGCAGCTAGATATTGAAGAACATAGAAAAGGGTTGACAACAATGCAAAAAGGCATAGTCCACAAACTCACAGAGTTTGTAGTTGACAGAGGCAGTAGTAGTCAGAGACTTTGGTGACAGATGCATCATATTGATTTTGGTTTGATTTTTCTTCAATTTCAAAAGTTGATGTAGCAACAAAACTAGAGAGAAGTGTTTCATGCAGAACATTCCAAAGATTTAGTATTGGGATAGAGTTTAATTCCTTTCTTGTTGAGAGGGAGTGTTGAAAATAGAAACAATAAATGTTATAAATAGCATCTATAAATTCCAATTTAATTTTTCCTTGAAATAAATTGAGAAATAAATTGTAATTCTTTTCTCATAGAAACTTGTAATATTTAACTAAGTTAAGTTGACTTAGTTAACTTAGGAAATTCAAGTTGGAAGTCTATCTGTTGTCATGTAAGTATGATCCCTAAGGTTTAGGGGTCCAAATTGAGTTTATTGGAGTTGTAATTAGATAACTAAGTTCAACTAAGTTATAGTCAGCTAAACTTGTCCTAATTGTTGGGGGAACTAGTAGAGGTCTAGTAGTGAATTGATGCGCTAGTGCATCGTCAGTGCCACACCAACTAACTAAAGATTCAATCAAGAATAAATCATGCATGTTAGTTCATAGGAAGACCCAATTCTTTCTAGAGTGTAGGGACAATGTACTATCAATTGTATAATTTTCTGAGTTGTACAGATAGTGCATGCAATCAGTTGAGGACCTATGTTTGGATTGCACAATTATAGAGTGAGAATTCGACTTTAAATATGAGCTAATTCTCTCGGCAATTGTGCATGGAATTAGAAGCTTGGGGGCTTGGAAATTTAGCTAAGTATTGGCCAAAGGAAGTCAATCAGGAAGTGAATAGAAAATATTTGTGCAGGTTCATCTCAAGGTTGAGCAGAGCAAATTGTATTCAACCAAATTGTTTTACCAAGACCACAACGAAATAGGGGCTTGGTAGGCAGTGGAAATTAGCTAAGTGTTGGCTAATAGTGGGCTTGTGAGGTAGAGAGCTAAGCACGCTTGTGTGGAATTGTTCTAATGAGAACAAGATTTGTACCTTCACTCATATTTCTGATTTAATGCAATACAGATAGGAAGGGTTTTGAGCAGTGGATTTCCCCAAGAAAACTTATTATGTTATGTGCCATTGACTTGTCTTCTTCTTGCTCATACTTCTTTCATCGATCTATTATATTTCACTGGTTGAAAGTAGAAGTAAATTCTTGTATCTTGTTTTAGTAGATTACATGAGCTTGTGAATCTATAGAAAAATTCTACAATTTTTACTAAGGCATAATAGTCTGGAGATCAAGCCAGGGCCTATCACAAGGTCTTGCCTTCTTCTTCTAGGTGTATCTTAAAGAGTCTAGGACATTTACCCTCTTTATTCATTGAACATTTAACTGGTTCATCTAACCTAGGTAACTAACCTAACTCAAACCCTATCATGTGTTTAAGTAACTACATATGTATATACAAAGTGATGCAAAAATTTAACTTTAACTTTAACTTTCTCTTGCATCAGTTTGGATTCTTCTCTTATCTTTGTTGATTAAAATAAGAATCCAAATTGACAAAAAAATTTAACTTTCTCTTTTCTTTTCTTTGTTAAATAAGACAATGATAGTAACTCTTACCTGCAAATATTTACTTCAAAAGTTTCTACATAAAACCTTACCTTATCTACCTTGGTAGGCTCTAGTATCATACATACCACTAAACTTGGTACAAGTTTGTATTACATATAATATACATCCACAAATTCCAATATGTATATATAGTATAGTTCCTTCATTATATACTATTTTTTGTTGAATAGTTTTCACAAGTACTAATTCAACATATAGTTCAAATTATTTTACATTTAGCCAAATTTTCTAGAGATTATTCTAAACTGACAAGTACTTATCTAATCCTTCCTAAAAATGTGATATGGGATCTCACGTTCCTCTCCACCATAAATTGTATCTCGTAGTTATCTACCCTCAAGATCTACTCCACATTGTCAGAGAATAGTTTTCAGGAAATATTTACTCGGTATTAACCCTTTTAGAAACTCCTTATATATTCAAACTACTAAATATAATTTACTAAAACAATAAACTTGAATCTATTGTACTCATCAGTTAAAACAATTAAAAGATCGTGAACTCATGAAGCATACAAGAGGAATAATTCAATAAACACATTACAGAATTATTTCTTGGGGTAAGCCATAACTAAAAATCCCTACTATCTGTATATTGCATTAGTCAGAAAATATGAGAAGATTACAATGCTTTACACAAGCTCGAGCAACCTCTGCACTATATTTGTCACACAGCTTCTTAAGCAAGTGCAGGCCAATACTTAACTGAGTTGTGGCTTGCTCAATTCCTTCTTTCCTTGCATTGTTTCCTTGATAATTATCCCCCTATTAATTAGGGAAATTCCTCAATATGAATTGTACAATCCTCATAAGCCTTCCTTTGACTGCATGCACCACATGTGCAATTTGGATGAATATACAACTGATAGTACATTGTCCCTAATCTCCAATCTCAACTGGGTATGTCTCATATCTGACATCGTTGAGTTAATTAGAAGTCAATCATTAGTTAGATGGTTGAACACATGAAGAAACACCCCACTGTCTAACCTCCTACTAGTTCCTCCATCAGTTGGAACTAGTTTAACTGAATTTAACTTTGTTAAACTAAAATAATTAATTACAACTCAAAACAAACTCAACCAAGGCTCCTAAAATGTAGGAGACACTTTACATGACTCTAGTTAGACTCTCAACTCAAATTAACTAAGCCAATTAACTTAGTTAACTCGTACAAGTTGTCTTGTGATGTGGAATTACAATTTTATTCCTAATTTAATTCAAGGACAAAATTAAATTAGAATTTTCTTGTTGTATTTTCAACACTCCCTCTCAACAAGAAAGGGATTATCAGATAACCCAATCATACCTCTATGGAACTCACATTTTCCTCTTGATAGTGCCTTAGTTAAGATGTATGCATCTTGTTCCTCTGTAGGATTGTACTCCATCAATATGATTCTCCTTTGCACACAATCTCGTAGATGGTAGTACTGGATGTCGATATTCTTAGACCGATCATTAAAAACTAGATTCTCAAAGAGCTTGATACAACTCTCAATGTCATCGTAAACCATTTTAGGATCCATTTGCTCTCCAAATAACCCAACAAATATATTTCTCAGCTGGATAGACTCACAAGCTTCTTGACTAGAAGCCATGTACTTTATTTATGTTGAACTAAGTGTAATTGATCCCTGCTTCCTATTGTACCAAGAGACTATTTCTACCATAATACTAAATATCCCCCCTAATGTGCTCTTCTTGTTGGATGGAATCCCTACCCAATCTACATCTATGAAGCCTTGCAACATCACTCCCTTTATCTGTTTGTACCAAAGACGAAACTGAGTGGTGCCTCTGAGGTATCTCAACATATGTTCAGTTGCCTTCCAATAAATTCTGGTTTTTTTAACCATTTCTTGACTAAATTGGTTAACTGCAAAAGATATGTCCAGTCGTTTGTTCGCCAAATACATAAGTGAACGCACAAGCTACCTATAAATAGTAGCATCCACTACTTCACCTGAAGTAGCATCTTCCTTCCTCTAATTCCAATCTAGAGGAGTCTCCATGGGTTTATTGCTCTCCATGTGGAACTTATTCAGTATCTCATTGGTATACTTGCCTTGAGAGATAAGAAATTACTCATCTCCTTCCCATAATTCCATAATAAGGAAATGATCCATGAACCCTAGTTCCTTCATCTCAAATTGTCTTGCAAAATCCTATTTGAAATATTTTACCCACTTCTCACCACTTGTTAGAATTAAATCAGCAACATATAATACTATAGTCAATTATTTACCTTCAACCATACTATGGTAATGATTTGCATCTACTCCACTTTTGGTGAAGCCCAACTTGGTGAAATAGCTATCAATCCTAGTGTACCATTCATGAGGTGCTTGTTTCAATCCATACAACACTCGATTGAGTCTGCACACATGTGACTCTCTCTTTAAGGTATCAAATCCTTCTGGTTTCACAATGTATAGCTCTTGCTCAATCACTCCATTGAGGAATGTTGTCTTCACATCCATCTTATGTATGTTCCATCCCATCTACACTAAAAGTGTTGGAATAGATCTGATTGAAGAGTACCTTCCTACTATATCAAAGATATCCTTGTAATAAATTCCATTCACCTCAAAGAACCCTCTTGCAACAAATATGGCCTTGTGTTTCTCCACAATCCTATATGTTACTTTCCTTACCTTGTAAAGACACCTATAACTCACCACTAACTTGTCTATTGGTATTGGGAGAACTTCCAAAACCTTTTTCTAATAATGGAGTCATACTCCTCTACCATGGCATCAACCCATACTAGTTGTTGCACTGCTTCCTCGAATGAGGATGGCTCAATCTCTACACTCTCTCTCATCAAATCCATGTAGAAAGTATACTGATTTTGTGACCTCCTCTTTGTTCAATATGATGTGGGTGCTCCCACATTCTCTCTAGCATCATGCATTAATATGTTAGCCTCTTTGGTGTGCTTCCTTCCATCTCTGGAACTCTCTGCATGAGTGGGTGCTTCCACTCTATGCTCCTCTGCATGTGGCTACTCACATCATCCTGAGGTTATTCCTTTGGAGATAAAATCTCCTCAACTCCATGCAACTGAATCTCCCTCTCAAGGGAACATCTCATGGAATTCTCTTCATTGAACTTCAAATCTCTACGAACCACTATTATCATGTGAGATGGTAGGTATACTCAATAGTTATTAGGTGTATCAGTATACCCCACAAATATGCCCAACTCAACTGCTGGTTCTAGCATTTTCCTTGCATCCTTGGTAACATGAAAGTAAACTAATGAACCAAAGATCCTGAAGTGTGCCACGAGTGGTTTCTTACCTGAAAAAGGATTCTTCTAGTGTACTCATCTTGAGAATCCAATGAGGACTCCTTTTTTTCACATATACAGCTATCTTACATGCTTCAACCCACAAGTGAGATGATAGGCCCTGATCATGTAGCATCACCCATGCAGCTCCAAAAATACTTTTTTTCTTCCTTTCATCCACCCCATTCTCTTGTAGGTTATGGATTATTGTTAACTCTTGTCGAATGCCTTTTGATGCACAAAATTTATTGAATTCATTTGACACGTATTCTTCACTGTTATCACTCCTGAGAGCCTCCACTTTCCTTCTAATATCTTTTTCAACAAGTGCTTTAAATTCGCAAAATTTAGAGAATGTCTAATATTTCTCCTGCATGAAGAAAATCCAACACTTACATGAGAATTAATTCACAAATATTACATAATACATGTGCTTGGTCGTCGAGGCTTTTGAGAAGAGTCCACACACATTTGAGTGAACTCTTGCAAGGATCACTTGCATTCGACTATCCTTATGATGAAATGTGCCTTTGGTGTACTTCCCAAATATAGACCCTTTGTATGTATCTCTCTGCTCTAGTGCACCCTTGGGAAGTCCTGTAGAAATATATTACACGATCTTCAAATATTTGTGGTGCAAGTCACCGAATATTCTATGCCATAATTCACTGATGTCTCGGCTCTACACCTTCTCTTCTATTGTGCTCAATGGTACAAAATCTTCTATATCCAATTTGCAGCAGTTCTCCACCTAAACCTCGATGCACTTCACATGTCTTGAGGCTATTTGATGTAAGAAAGTCGTTCCTTTCCTAAATATCATATTGTAGCCACAATCCTCCAACATAGCAACTGAAACCAAATTCTTCTTTACACCCAGAACATACATGACATCTTTTAATGTGAGATGATAACCAAACTCACTCTAAAAAGTAACTTTGCAGGTGTCGATCGCGTTAAATCTTCCATTATCTCTCATTTCGATGTGCATCTATAGGTTTTTCTCCTCCAAGTCACTAAAGAGTTCTTTGTTTCTGGTCATATGGAATGAGGCTCCACTATCTAGATACCACACACTACCCATCATCGATGTCACTATGCAAGAAATTAGGGTGAAATCCAACTTTAATTGTGAACAAATGGCTTCACCTATTACTCCTCCTGAAGTCTTCTTGCCATCCTTCTTGTGCGAACACTTTGTGGCATGGTGTCCCAGCTCATGATAGTGAAAACATTTAACCTTCAACAAGTCCTTCTTCTTTCCTTCCAGACTAGAATTTGATTTGGAATGGGATGGCTTATGTTTCCCTTTCTTTATTGTTCCATCCAAGGCACATTTTTCCTCATCAACACGCTTGGATGAGGATCCACCTTTGGTGAACCATCGAATCCGTTGCACCAATTCAGACCAAAGACACTCCCACTCTTGTAGCTTCTCCCTCCTAATGATGAAATCTTGGTAGCTGTGCTAGCTCTTGGGAAGTCCTAGAAGTGCTAGGATGGCCAAATCATCTTCAGCAACTGTAACAAGAGCACTTCCAAGCTCATCTCGACATTAGGTGAAATTGGTAAAGTACTTTTGTATTTTGTCACCCTTTTCCATCTTAATTTTCCTGAGCTTATCCTTTAGTGATAGCATCCCGTGATAATTTTTGTTATGAAATGGGTTTGTAAAGGCCTTCCACATTGCATATGGAGTCTCCTTCCCATGGAGGTATGAGACAATATGATCTCAAACTCATTCTAGTATTATCCTTCTCGCCTTTGTAACACATTTCCTCCACTCCTCCAAATCTTGAGCATCAGTTGTTGGAGGCTTACGAATATCTTTATCTATGAATTCCTTCAGCCCATTGTCTTCCAACACTTCCTCCATCCTTCCCTTCTAAGAAATATAGTTCGAACCACTGTCAAGGTCATATTCGAGTCTCAATCCATTGAACAATATCCTGCTGGATCTGGAGAATGATACTTTACATGTTATTTCACCTATAAAAGAAAAACTCGTATTCTCCTCTTATAGTGTGATTTCTTCTCTTGTACCATGTATAAATTCCCTGTAGATTCAAACTTCTCATTATAATTTACTAAAATAATAGACTTGAATCTACTCTACTCATTAGTGGAAACAATTAAACGATTGCGAAATCAAGAAGCATACAAGAGAAAGAATTCAATCAACACATTACACAATGATTTCCCGAGGAAAGCCATAGTTGGAAACCCCTACTATATGTATATTTCATTAGTCAAAAAATATGAGAAGATTACAATGCTTTTCTCAAGCCTGATCAACATTAGAACTATCTTTATCTATCTCACAGCTTCCTAGACAAGCCCAAGCCAATACTTAACCAAATTTTGGCTTATTGAAATCCCTATTTCTTTGAGTTGTTTCCTTAGGAATTAGCCCCTTATTAATTAGGGAATATCCTCCATATGAATTGCACAATCCTCATAGGTCTTCCTTTGATTGCATGTGCTACCTGTACAATTCAAGTGATTGTAAAACTGATAGTACACTATCCCTGAACTCCAATATCAACTGGGGAACTCTCGGATCTAACATCCATGAGCTAATTATGAGTGAATCATCAGTTAACACGTTGAACACATGAAACAACACCCCATTATCTAACCTCCTACTAGTTCCTCCATCAGTTGGAACTAGTTTAAATGACTTTAACTAAGTTGGAACTAGTTTAACTGACTTTAACTCAATTAAACAGAATTAATTAATTACAACTCAAAATAAACTCAACCAATGCTCCTATAAAGTAGGAGACACTCTACATGACTCTAGTTAGACCCTCAACTAAAATTAACTGAGACAACTAAGTCAATTTAATTTAGTTAATTTGCATAAGTTTTCTTGTGATGTCGAATTACAATTTTATTCCTAACTTAATTCAACGACAAAATTAAATTAGGATTTTCTTGATGCATTTTCGACACCCCTGAACCCCTGAGCAACATCCTGTTTATTTTTCGTGGGTTCCAACTAGCATTTTTCTCCCACTGGTTATAAACAGGGACATTTGTATTTTCCTCCCACAGTTTATTCCAACATAGAACCAACTTATTGGCATTTATCTTCAACCATTTTTTTTCTCTAGTTTTTGTCTTTGCTTTTTCCATCCACCCTCTCACAAAAACAAGAAAATATCATCTTTTTGTTCTTATGCCTTTCTTAGAGCCTAACTAATTCCAACTATTCCCTGATTGTTTGGAGTTAAGTTCCACCTAACAACCCTTAACACATTTTTAAGAATACAATAACAAAAATAATAGTTTATTTTTCATTAATTAACAAAAAATAAAATATTTGCATCACCCATTCTCTTATAAACTTTTAATCTTTTTGAGTCAGTAAAATATTTAAAACTCATAAGTAATTATCTAGGGGTGTTACACTAACCTCTGGGGAGTATTCACTAGATGAAGCATGAACCCATCATGGGTTGTCTCCTCTATCCTTGATTCTAACATGAGACCTATCTAGGGAGACAATATAATTTTCCCAATAGCAATATATCCCTGTTATTTTACCTACATGGCACTCTTCCAACCTTGTGCCTACATATTAGTTCGTTCATCATCAATTGCCTAGTATAAGTGATCCCCTGCTCATTAAGTGATGTGACTAGCTACCGTGGTAATCTAAAAATTATAAAAAAACACACCAAGGGATCAATCCAGACCCTCAACCTTTTGGTGTTGCCAACATTTCTTGTCAAACCACCATTGATCATATGGAAGGAGGAGATGACAACTTTCCAAATGATAGAAGGATGATGTCATTTCATGTCAGGTTTTTGAATCCACTCCTCTAAGGATAGACGAAAGATGTGATTATGTGTAAGAATCGTTATCCACAAGATGTTAGCAAAAATAATCCTTCAAACGACCTTTTCCTCCAACAACCTTCAAAAATAATAATCTATAATAAAATTATAGTTAATTATGGTAAAATATAAACCATACCCAAACACACTTATAAATTATAATAAAATTATAGTTAAATATTGTAAATATATAAACCATATCCCAACATAATTTAAATTAAACTCAAGTCATTAACTAATTAATTATTACCTTCCATTAAACTAATAATAATATAAATTAAAATAAATATAAATCCCTGGGGAAAAACAAATTATTAAAATATTAGACATGCTTTAATAATATGATAAAATAATTATAAAATAATTTTCATATTTAATAATTAATATTTCTCATATTAATAATATATAACCATATTTATATATTATTTTTTATAATAGCAATACCTATATTATTATATTTAAAATTATAGCAATAATTATATTAATTATTTTTATATTATTATTATAACAATATAGTAAGCTACAATTTTAATATATATTATAATAATATATAGTAAGCTAAATTTTTATTGATCAATCAAGAAAGCATACATTAAGTTTTGTTTTTTCGTGGTTTTTCACTCGGGAAAGCGGACCAAGGTAGGAACAATAGAGTCCAAGTCCAAAGTACATTAAGTTTTGTTTTTTCGTGGTTTTTCACTCGGGAAAGCGGACCAAGGTAGGAACAATAGAGTCCAAGTCCAAAGGATATGTGTAGAGTACAAAATTTGACCTTATAGACATCGAGCCCATATAATATGGTAGAGACAAAAATCTGAACTAATCTAGGTTACTGAAGATAATAGAAAGGTTGTTAGGAGATTATAAAGCCTACCATGGAGTTGAGTTATTGGTATGGATAGCTGGTGTCACTGAGTAGGCCGAACCTTTGCCTTTGAGCAAAATAACCTTGATCATTGAGATAACTGACCTTCTTTTAGAATTTGATTAATATGTTCGAAATTTATTATTATAATTTTGATGATGATTAGTAAGGCAGGTATTATAATAAATATCTTCAAATTTATTTTTGATTTGGGTGTACCCAAAGTGATTTAAGAAAAGAAGAAGAAATTTTCATTTCCAATCTCTAGTGTTACAAAGATGATAAATTTTTGGATTTTATGGTTTGTAATAGGTATCTTGAAATCCATTTTAAATTTGGGTGCACCCACACCACTTTAAGAGGAAGAAGCTTTTATCCTTAAACCCTTCAGTGTCACAACGATAACAAATTCTTGGACCTCATGGTGCTTTGCGAATGGTCCAACACCTATATTTGTCATGTAGGTGATTAAGTTTGTTTGTTTTATAGGAATGCTGATTTTCTTCTTTGTGTTAGTCAGAACTAAGAGATAATTTTGATATTCTACATTACATTAGAGTTGGCCACCTCCTTATAATATATTCTATATTACATTAGGGTTAACCACTCCCTTAAAATATTTGAACTTCTTTTATTTCAACTCTTTATGGCACCACAAATTATTTTTAAATTTAGATGTAATAGTAATTTTAGTGTTATTGATATCCTATAAGATGACATCTTCGAGAATTCCCAAATTATTTATGCCCAAGACTTGACATCTTGATCCCTTCTTCACTTCATCAATTGTTTTTTTATGGCTAGAGTTAAAAACCATTTTATGGAGTCACTTATCATCCATATCGTTTATCCTATTCTTTGTAAATTTAGATGTAATAGTAATTTTAGTGTTATTGATATCCTATAAGAGGGCATCTTTGGGTATTCCCAAATGATTTCTACCCAAGACTTGACATCTTGATTCCTTATTCACTTCATCCATTGTTTTTTATGGCTAGAGTTAAAAGCCATTTATGGAGCTACTTATCATCCATGTTGTTTAACATGTTCCCGCATAAGATGTAATTAACAACCATGGACATGGACTCAATGGGAAGAGGTTGGTTCCTATAAAGAGAATAGCATAGGGTGTATTGCTTTTAATTTTAATTTTATATGTTGTAAAACATTTTTTCATTTATTTATCCCTCTATATTCACCAAAATAACAAGAATGATCAGAGTATGAAATAAGAGGGCTTTTTTGTCCCACAACCAAAACTCCACTAATTTACACTTGTTTTCAAGCCATTGAAAAACTTTCCTCTCCATTTATCCCTTGTTTTTTACATAATATCCATTTTAGGGAAATTGTTTAAAGACATTTTCTATAAACTAATATTATAATATAAGGAAGCACTGTAAGTGACCTTATAAGGTTTGAGCTCATGAATTTTGTTTTTTTTTCATATTTCTTTTTTTAATGAGATTTGATTCTCATATTAGTTTTGTTTTTTTTTCATGCTCATAGTTATAAACATATTAAAGTAAAAATTCTTGAATTTTTTTTGATGATTACCAAAATTATAAAAAAAAAGGTAATTTATATATTTTGAATGGGATATTTATAGCCTTCAAATGATGCAAATAGTTGTCCTTTTAGTTAGGGTGACATGATAGCTTGGAGAGTCAACTTGGTCTCTTGTGGAGGAAAAAATAAAAATTAAAAAGTTCAATATTCTTTTGCAAAGGTCACAGACAACATATCTTTCATAATTTTATTTTAATATAAAAATCAATAAATATTTTCCTTTCCTTACCAGCATGAAAAACATGCTTCATATAAATTTTATTTTACAAGTACAATTGAAACTTTATGAATATTGGCCCTAACTAAAAAATAGCTAGGCACATAGTCATAATAACTATCCAGGTGTTCTTTCTATGCATGATTTCTCTTAGGGAAGGTACAAATCATTAATAAAATCATCATCTAGGTCAATAGTCTTGACCTACATCAACATCATCATCAATAATAGGTACCACAACCTAGATTAGCACTCCTAACCAATGGTACTCACTCAACTAGTTACCACAATATGTTTGGCACGTCACCTCATATTACTCTGACTAGTTCAGGGTTTCCATCACCCATGGTCAAAACCTAGAGACACCCATCTCCTAAATTTGAAAGGCCTCACTCTAGGCCATGGTGTTGACAAGTCAACCACCCCATTGAGTGTCTCGTCCTGAGGGACCATACTCTCTAGAATGTGTTTCTATCATGCTATCTCACCAACAATTCGAGTCATGCTCTTGTTGTCACTAACAGACTAAGCCATCACCCTATTGTCCACTCATCAACAATCTAGGCCATGTTCCTATTGTCACTAATAGTCTGAGCCATGCCCCTTTTGATGCCACATCAATGCTCCCTTTCACTAATAGATGGGTTCAACACAAGTCCAAGCTTGTCCCTGAAGTATACAGACATCGCATGGGATAAAGGCTTTCTGAGAATATCAATTATCTACACATCAATGGGAATATATTGGAGCCTCATTGCTCCCTTCTGCACCTTATCATGAACGTAATGGTATGTAATATCAATATGATTCATCTTATCATGAAATATTGAATTATCTGTTAGCTTCACAGAGCTTTGATTTTCACAACATATTTGATTCTAGCATATGGTCAAACAATCTAAAGAGTAGCTTACGAAGCCATAATCCATTACAACATGCTAGACAAACTACATTATACTATCCCTCTACAGTACTGGGTGTGACAAATGTATACTTCCTACTCATCCATAACATCATAGAAAATCCCAAAATAAAACATACGCTATATGTACTCTTCTTGTCATCCGCACTCCCTCCTAAGTCATAATCCATATATCCTTGTAATTGTATCTCACCACCAGAGGCATATCTCAAGCAATTATAAATAGTACCACACAAATTTCTTAATATATTCTTTTCTACAATCCAATGCTCATGTCTCGATTCCATCTAAGACTAAGTCAAGGTATTTATTACAAAGCAAACGTATGCCCTCATATTCACCAAATACATCAATGATCCAATCAACATTGGATACATGGATGAATCAACCACATGGGACTTAGAATCCTTTAGCTTTCTCAAATTTGTCATCATAGGAGTTTCCATAAACTTGCATTCCATCATTCCAAATTTCTAAAGGATATTGCTGACATGCTTTCCTTGCTTGAGGAGGATTTCACCAAGTCTCTTTCGGACTTCCAATACAAAATAGTAATGCATCAAGCCAATAACCTTCAATTCAAACTCAAAGGACAACTCCCTCTTGCACTGAGAAATAAGATGATCTACACTTGTTAAGAAAAAATCATCATCATGTAGTAGTTGCATCACAACCTCACCTTTCACAACCTTGATATAAAGGTTTGGGTTAGAAACAATATTCAACAAACTAAGTCTCATCAAATACCCATCAATTCTAGAATACGAAGCTCTTGGTTCTTGCTTGAGTCTATATATGGCCTTATTCATTCCTCACACAAGAGATTCTCTCTCATGAACCTCAAACCCTTGATATTTCTCTATGTAAAACTCTTCCTCAATCACACCATTAAGGAAGGTGATATTCACATCCATTTGGTGTAACTTATGTCCCATTAATGAAGCAAGAGAAACAAGAGATCTAATTGTGGTGTGCCTGGAAATTATTTCAAAAGTTTCATCTTACACTTCTTCCTCCTTATGGGAGAACCCTCTAACCATGAATCTTTCCTTGTATTTGTCATTTACCCCATTTGTTGCACGCTTGATCTTATTTATCCACTTTTAGGTTACCATATATTTTCCTTCAAGTCTTCGAACTATTTCCTACAAATCATTCTTCATAATAGATTGGTATTATTCCATCATTGCATCCTTCCATACTTGTTGGGTGGTTTCTTCCTCAAAGTTGGAAGATTCATAGCCAATCAACTTAGTCATTAAGGCTGCATAACCAAAATATCTCTTAGGTCTCTTAGAGTCCCTCAAGGTGCCATGTGGAGCCGCATTTCCTTTTGCATCCTACAAAGTAGATTTAAACCAAGCCGGTATTTTCTATATTTTATTGAAAAACCATAGGATCCAATGGTTCACAAAATCCTGAAGACATTTCTTCCTAATCTTCATGATGACTTAAAGATCTGGGAGGACCTGTAACATTTTCTTTGAGAGCCACATGCTTCTTCTCTTCATTTTTAATGTCCAATTTCTCTTCTATGGGTTTCTAATAAGTGGCATCTTCATCAAAAGTAATGTCCCTACTTATTTCAACATGTTCTTGTCCTTGGATATAGATTTTATAAGCCTTTGATGAATCATTACACCAAAAAATAACTCCTTGTTTCTGGATGGTTCTAATTTTTTTCTTTCATCCTTGGGTACGTGTATGAACACTAAAAAACCAATGATTACCATATGATGAACATGTAGTTTATGATCCAGGAGGATCTTGAAACTAGTGTCCAAAGAGTACTAAGCCAAAAGAATAGTTCAAGGGATGATTGGTAATGGTGGAATTATTTAAAATTTTCATGAGCATAAAGTATCAATGTGCTCATGTATTTTTCATTTAAATTGTAAAAAAAAAAACTGATTAAATTTGAGAATCCACCTCACAAACCATTTTCCTAATCTCAAGGAAAGTTGAGATTTTCATGGGATTGTTTCCCTTAAAAATGTGGATAAGGGAAGAGTTTGGTGGAGTTGGGAGATCTTCTCCTAGAGAATCTCATAAGTTCATCTCTGAAGAAAGACAATAAAAGTGATTCGAACTATGGAGGTGAATCTGGAGATGTAACTCAGTGAAGGGGGTGAACTCCATTATCATCTTGGTTTTGATGATGCTCTTTGTTCATGCTTGACTATGTTATTTTATATGCAGTTTTAAGTTACAAGATTATGATTCAATTTGAATGTTTATGGATAAAATTGTAGCTTAAATTAGTAACCCCTTATAATGAAGTGAAAGTATATTATTGCAAGTTTTGAGTGCTCTCAAGTTTTTAGATCAATTTATGACCACTGAATGCTTCTTCAGGAGTCTTATCTTCTAGAAGTTAATGAGGACTTCTATTTAGGATAAAAACGACTACCATGGTTGATTCTCCCCGCAAGAATATTTTAAGATCTTGATTATGTATCATTGCCTTCGTAGATTCTTCAATAGATTTATTCTTTCTCTCAGGAACTCCATTATGTTGAGGGTTATAGGGAACCATTAACTCCCTCTCAATCCCAACATCCTTATATAAGGAAATGAGCTCGTTGGAGTTGTACTCTCCTCCATTATCTTATCTCGGAGTTTTTCTTATCTTCCTTCACACGTTCTCCACTTCATCCTTGAACTCTTGGAACTCCCTAAAAACTTCATCGTTTGACTTCATAAGATAGATCCAAGCCTTGTGAGATAAGTCATTGATAAATTATACATACTAAAGAGCTCCTTTAATATATTTCTTCATCATGGGAATACATACATCAAAGTGGACTAGATCCAAAATCTCTTTGGTCCTATGTTCATTTCTTGGAATGGGTTTCTTAACATTGTTTCTAATAGCACATCCCTTACACACACCTTTATGATCCATCAACAAACATGATACACCTTAAACAATCTACTTCAAAGATAGAAAGGATCTATAATAAAGGTGTGCATATCTCCTATGTTATAGATCACAAGGATTAATATCATTATGCACTAAATCTTGGGAAGGTTGCCCCAGGAGTTTATACAACCTTCCTTCATGAATCCTAATAACCATAGTAGAGCTTATACTAGAGCCCTTGACCCACACAAGAAATTTCACATCAATGAAGGATACTCTATCTCCTTTATTCTTGAAAAATGAAATTGAAAATGAATTCTCTTTCAATCCTGAAACATAGAGTATGTTACTCAAGTGAACACT
Organism: Pinus taeda; assembly: GCA_000404065.3. Classification (NCBI taxonomy): domain Eukaryota; kingdom Viridiplantae; phylum Streptophyta; class Pinopsida; order Pinales; family Pinaceae; genus Pinus; species Pinus taeda. The sequence goes on from APFE031488807.1 coordinate 25,484, forward strand.
TTAACCTATTTCTAGCTCAACAGATGTTGTCCAAATTCCTTTGACTATCATAGATATTGTTGTCTCCAAGCTCCACTTTTTGAATGAATATTTTTTCCATCAAACTTGTAAGATGATCACACTTCCCTATCATATGTCTTAAGGCTCCACTGTCAATTAGACATACATTTTTCTCATCTGCATGAGATCCTACAAGTGTAGAATAGTAGAAGTGGTACTCTTTATCTCCTTCAGCTTTAGGAATTTTAGATTATTCTTACAATTTTATTGTGTAACATGTTCATTCCCTCTTCACTTCCTATTATTGAATCCTTTAGGACATTGGGATTTGAAATGCCCAAATTTGTTGCAACGGAAACATTGAATTTGCGACATATCTTTCTTTATTTGAGGGTTAGGTATTCTACCAAAATCCTTCTTCTTTTTCTAGAAACTAGACTTTCCTCTTCCTCTAACTTTCTTGGAACAAGTTGCTTAGGCTTGAGAACCTTCTTCCTTTGTTTTTCATTCTTTAGAAAATAATTCCCATAGTTCTTCCAAATAAGGAGCTTCCTTTTGGTTACTTACACCTACTACAAATGCATCCCATGGTAGTAATAGTTTGTTGAGTGCTTAGGTCACAATTTCTTTGATAGAGAAAAATTCCTCAATAGCTTGGAGTTGATCTTTTAGTTGAGAAATCCTCAAAAAGTATGAAGCCACTATTTTTTTCTTTGCCATTCATATATCATGAAGCTCATTTCTTAAACTCATGGCTTGGCCAATATTGTTCATATTATACAAATCTTTTAGGGCATCATACATATTATTTGAAGTGTTAAGCTTTGAGATGTATGGAACTAGATGATCCTTCATGTAGTCCACAATAATTCTTATGGTAGTTATTTTATATTTCTTACACTTCTTCTTTCCTACTTCATTTGTAGGCTCAATCACATTGCCTTGCAAAATTTCCAAAATATCTTCCCTTGTGAGAATTAGGTTGATTCTCGTCTTCAAAGCCCTAAAGTTTATAGCCCCCTCTAACTTGTTCTCTGATTTTATAGTAGAAGCCATGGATCCAATTCAACTTTATTGTAGATCTACAGTTTCTTCATGGTAGGTCTTTTTCAAGAGAGATCTTTGTGCTCTTTCCTTCACCAAAAGTCTGAAACAATGTTGGTTTTTCCATTACAATAGATGAAAGTACTTTATTTATAAACTATGATAATTAATTCCAATGATATAGATTTAATTTACCATAGCAATAAGATAATTAAGTAATTATACTTCAGAAATTCAACACCATAGAAAGAAGAACAATAAAGATCACAAATGGAGACAAGGAGATTTTACCATTAAAAACACCCACTAAGGGGAAAAATACCCAACCAATCGTTTCCTTAGAGAATTAATGCAACAAGAAATACATCAAAATCAAATTGTCTAGCAATATGACCATCCACCAAGAGCCAAGTCAACCCTCCATGAGATCCAAACCATGTGTCCTTAGTTCTATCCACAAAATCTTCAATATGGGGCCTTCTTCAGATCCACAAAAGGGATGAAATTCATCCTACAAATTTGCCTCAAACTTCATACTATGCAATAGAAAACATACCATAGAAAACCACTCAGAACTGAGCCTCCTTTGATCACTAGAGTTAGGGAAAATTAAGAAAATCTCTTCCTTTTGTTTTGAGCCTTGTATTCATTGTATTTCTTTGCTTAGAATAGAGAGAGAGATGTGATCATCTAAAGTGCCCTTGGGAGGAGTTCGAATGGGCTATTTTTAGCCTTCAAGTGATGAAAATGGGTGTCTCCTTGGGGAGGCCGATATGATGACTTGGAGGGCCGACTTGGTAACTTGAGGAGCCAAAAGTTCAAATTCAATTTTTCTTTTGCAAAGGTCATGAAGAACATGTATTGAGACAGGCCATCTAGCCAAAAAATTGCCTAAAAGCCTCCTAAAAGAATTCTGCTAGAAAAAACCACCACAGATCTACATGGTGAGAAGGAGCACAAAAGGAACAATACACTATAGTCAAAGAAGAATACTCTAGAGAAAACTCTGAATCACAAGAAAGAAACAACTCTCAAGACAAGCAAGGAGAAATCCCCACCTAGCAACAAAAAAGTGAACTCGACAACCCCTCAAGCATCAACAATTATGAGGATTCGAATACCGCACAAAATAAATCTTCATTTAACAACAAAGCAGGTCTCCTAGACCAATCATCTTCTTCGTCTATTTTCAAGAGGACGAACAAAATAGGTCGCGAAGCTAAGACACCAATGTCCCAAGAACCAAAAGAGATGAAGGAGATGCAAGATACAGGAAGTTGGAAGATCGTAGAGAAAAAAAAAGGAAAGCTTAGCATCAATCTCACAAAGAAAGACGAGGAGCCAGACAATTAAAAACTAAGAAAATTATAGGATGGATAGACCAATTTCATCTCAGTGGACATCAACCACTATTATTATTATTATTTTTCTTTTAAATAAAAAATCAACAAATAATTTCCTTTTCTTGCCAGCATGATGAACATGCTTCATATAAAATTTTATTTCACAAATATAATTTATATTTCATCATTACAAGTATAAATAAAACATTATGAAGACTAACAATAGGTAAGGATTTCATTTCCTAAAATACTTTTGATGTTCATGTAATATATATTCTAATCTTAGTCATCGATAAACATCTTATATTGAAATTGGTGTTTCATAATTTTAATTTTTGTTTTAGAAAATAGGTTCATGGTGAGGATTTCACTTCGCAAATTATTTTTCATCTTCATGTAATAAAGACTCTAATATTCATGTAATACAAACTTTAATTTCAAAATTTTAATTTAACTTTAAGTAATACAAACCTTAATCTCAAATCTATCTTTCAAAATTTTAATTTTAATTTAAAACAAATAAAGTGGATAATGAGAATTTCACTACCAAACAAACTCGAATCTTCTACATTTCACTTATTAACGAAGTGTAATACGGTTGTTGCTAAGTAATGGTCTCTTAGGTAAGAAGTAGTTCTGGATTATTTTTTAATTGGATCTGAAAAAAAAAAAATTGGTTGTATAGTGATTTTAGCTTAAAATAATGATTTAGCTATGTAAAAAGTAGTTTTTGACTATTTTTGAAAGCGATCTTAAATACAAGTTTTTTTGTTCTCAATTGAGAGTGATTTTGACATTAAAAAAACGTGATTGAGCTCACTTAATTTATTTTAATTTAATTTAATTTCCCAAAAAATAGTAAAATGATAGTGAAACGTTCATTTAAAATATGTTGTTTTTAGAAAATATATGTTTTTTCAATGTAATAGTATTTAAAGGAAATTACAAAATGTTTAGTTTTCTAAATTTATTATAAAATTTAGCTGTACTCTAAAAATTATGTTTTTTTTTAAAGTTATGAAAATTCCGTTTATATTTTGAAAAATCTGTCAGAAATTTTTGTAAATCCAAGTAAAATCTGTCAAACTTCATAATTTTAGGTGTTTTAAAAGTTTTTAATGGCGTTGAATCCATTTCGACCATCAAAAACATGATACAGACAATGGCTCTACATAGACAACTCCTAAAATTTATATGTTTTTCTCAATGTAATAGTATATGTAGAAAGTTAGATAAAAGTTTAGTGTGTTTATCTTGGAAATTGAGTATTTTGAAATTTATATAGAAGATGGTGTTGGGATTTTTTTTATTGGTTATGTATTTCATGTTTTATTTGATATTTTTATTGATGTTAGTGTTATAATTATGTAATTGCTTTCGGATCATTATTGGTTATATATATATTTATATTTATAATATATATATATATATATTATATATATATATTATATATATTATATATATTTTATATATAATATATATTATTATATATATATATATATATATATATATATATGTAGTTGGTTAGTTTATATTTTCATTTTTTGAGTTAAATATTATGATAAAATTTTAATGAAATTGTGTTTTTTTAATTATTTAGTATTATGGAAAATAAAAACCTTTAAAATGTTTAAATTATGTATAATCTCAACCAATATTTATTTGATTTCTTTTTTTGGTTTGCTAGGACCACATTTTCATCTTGTCCAATATACCACCGGAATACAGGGAGGGAATTGAAGTGGTGACTTCACATCAGGGAGTGTCTTAACAAAACGCTGGATGCGTGTCCATCGAAAACCCCATAGACAACACCTAATGTGTTTGATATAAAAATAGTCGAAAAATATATTGAGAAAAGCCATAAACTCTACTTGAGATAAATATAATGAAAAAATATATTACTAAAAAACCATAAACTATAATATCAAAAGATATATTAATGACAAATAAAATATAATTAGATAATTGTTAAAAGATATATTAATAACAAATAAAATATAATTAGACAATTGTTTTGTGTATGTGTGAGAGAATGATATATAACCACTATACTACATCATTAAATAGAATGAATTAAAAAAGAAAGAAATTTGAGTTTCTACATATTTCTTTAATAAAATAATATTTTATTTAACATTTTAAAAAATATAAATGTGTAATAAAAATACATTAAAATATTAAAATATATATTCATTTAAATAAATATGATTATAATTTTTAATATTTATTTTTAAATTCAAATTAAAAAATTATCCAACAGAGACGGAAAAATCGAATAATTCCATGCCGAGAAAGCTACATCATCAACAATCACTCACAATACAAATACTTTTATCAAAAATACACCTTTCATAATAATTTTTTTTATAATGCTTTTATTAAAAATATACCTTTCATAACAATTTTTTTTTATATAATATAAAGTTTGCAATACCTGCAAATCCAAAATCGAATCCGAACTTTCCAGGCACTTCATTCATTCCTCATGTTCATGCCAATAGTTGTCAATAATATAAGAAATACTTACACCTTTCCAATAATACTATGCATGATTTCAGATATGGAAAGGTAAGTATACCAAATATTTGAGATAAATAATAAACACAAAAATAAATAATGAAAAATGCATTGATTTGATGGAGTAAGCACTAAGTCACTGATTAATGGTTTCAGTTACTATTAAGACACTATTAGATGGAGTAAGCACTAAGTCACTCATTAATGGTTTCAGTTACTGTTAAGACACTTGGTAATAGTATATACTTTTAAAAAATTTATAAATTTTTATAAATATTTTTTTTCTAATAATTATATTTAAAAACTCATAAAAGTTGTTAGTTTTTTTATACCATTATCAATACAAAAATAATAAAAATTAAAGAATTAATTTTCAATTTTTAAAATATTAATTTTAAATATTATAGTTTGAAAAGCTTTAATAAAATTTATAGATTCTTTCCAAATTTTAAGATATCAAAGTTTTTTTATCATAAACTAATTATGATATAACTTACTTTACCTTATTATTGATATCTTATAAGGTGGCATCTTCTATTATTCCCAAATGATATAAGGTGGCATCTTCTATTATTCCCAAATGGTTTCTACTCGAGACTTCACATCTTGATCTCTTTTTCACTTCATCGATTGTTCTTTATAGCTAGAGTTGGAAACCATTTTATGGAGCCACTTGTCATCTATGTTGTTTATCATGTTTCCACACAAGATGTACTTAATAAACATGGAAATGCACTCAATGGAGAAGAGGTTGGTTCTTACGAAATTAATAACATAGGGTGCAGTACTTTTAATTTTATAGGTTGTAAAACACTTTTTAATTTCCTTTACCCTCCACCTTCATCAAGGTAACAAGAGTGAATAGAGTATCAAATAAAATAAATTTTTTATTCCATAACCGAAATTCCACTAATTTACACTCATTTTCAAGCCATAAAAAAATCTTTCATCTTTATATTTATCCATTTTAGAAAAATTTAAACTTACATTTATCCATTTTTTACATTATAGATTCATCTTTATATTTATCCATTTTAGGAAAATTTAAACTTACATTTATCCATTTTTTACATTATATTATTCTAGGAAAATTGTTTAAAATTATATCATTCTAGGAAAATTGATGTAAAGAAGTGTGGTAAGTGACCTTATAAGATGCCAGATTTTTCTATGAAATTTTATTTCATATTTCTTTTGTTTAATGAGAATTGTTTCTTATATTAGTTTTGTTTTTTTCATGCTCATAGTTATCCACATATTAAATAGAATATTTTGCAGATTTTAAATGATATCAAATTAATATTATCATAATATTTTTTATAAAAATAATACTTTATATAATAATATCTATTTTAATATTAATGTAATTTTTCTTTCCAACCCTAAATAATTTATATATATTTATAAATATATAAATAAGCACACTTAAACAAATGAAAACTATGAATGGATTCATGCCATTATTATAATATTTATGACGCACATATTTGAAAAAGAAAGAGTAAAACCGCACCTTCAATTCAACCCTCCTTATATGGGAAATGACAGAGAGGACGCTCAGAACCGCATTTAGGTTTTCATAATGTCTAGAAAAGTAATCTGTAAGGGACACGAGCCGTAGGATAGAGTATTCCAAAATTGCACAATTTATCGAGTTTTCATAGTGTCCAGCAAAGTAATCGGTCGGCGACACGGGCCGTAGGATCGAGCATTCCAAAAATGCAATCCTGAACAGGCTAGATGAATGGTGACTGTTATTTTCGCTCAATTTGTTTTTATAATTGATATGGATTACAGAATCTTTAATTCAATAAGTAGTTGAAACTTAAACTTATAAAATTTGTAGACTAGATGAATAGTGACTCATGAATGATGACTCATGTGATTTTAGCCAAATTGATATAGATTACAGAAACTTTAATTCAATAAGTAATTGAAACTTAAACCTATAAAATTTGTGCACTGATCCTTGTGTGTAAAGAAAAAGGAAATGAAACATGAGATACTATGGATACTCATTCGTAACCCTCCCTCCTCTCTAGAGAAAGCGGATCTAGAGAAAGCGAAATGAAAGTACGGACTGAATGCGAACTGACTATGCATGTTTAACATAAAGCGGAAGGCAAGTCCATAGGGAAACCTCCCTCCTCTCTAGAGAAAGCGGATCTAGAGAAAGCGAAATGAAAGTACGGACTGAATGCGAACTGACTATGCATGTTTAACATAAAGCGGAAGGCAAGTCCATAGGGAAAGGTGTATAAAGGCAAGGTTGGTCAGAGGGTGAGGGTGTTTCATGGAATCGGTGGATGGAAAGGTGTATAAAGGCAAGGTTGGTCAGAGGGTGAGGGTGTTTCATGGAATCGGTGATCCACCTCACACGACTTGGCTTCGGTCCCCTCCTTCTTCCTTTGTCCGCTCTGATACGGCCAGCCAGCATTATTGTAAGAATCCAATCAGTATCAGTGGTTCATTGACTTGGTGCACTTACCACCTCACTCAAACGACTGGGCTTATTCCACCACCACTCTGTTTCGCTAAGCTTCAATCTATCTTTGATTCGGCCACAACTCCTCCATCGGTAACACTTAAAGCATGGATGTATCCTGTTAAGCATCCTGGGATTGATCCAGGGGCGTACTGGGGAATCAGGGTAATAGTACCCGACCCACGTAGCCAATAGGGAAAGCGACTACCCACATAGCCGATAGGAATTAGGTCAACCCACATAGCCGGTATGGAAAGGTTAGAGCCCCATAGCCAGTCATAGCCACCGATCATAGCCAGTAGTTCTTGCTGCTTTTCATGGTTGTAGGCCCGTCACTTTTTGGGCCCAGCTGAATCTATGATCACCGAGGTCCAGAACTTGCAAGATCCTACAATATAGTGAAATAAACAAGCGGCACACTGCTATCATGAGCATATGTTTTTGCAACGACTCTTATTTGGTTGTCGAGAGGTCTGATCATTGAATGTGGTTACAGGCAACCTCTAGGTTTTTTTGTAATTCGTCGATAGCCGTATTATATTCGAATTTTTTTTCTAATACATCAGATGGATGTTGGATTTTTCTATTACAAAGTCTTTTATTTATGAACTTTGACAATTACTTCTAATAATATAGAGATGTTGTTTAGCGTAATAGTATGATCATTAAGTAATTTATATATTTCAGAAATTTAACATCATATAAAGTAGAATAATAGAGATGACAGAAGATTTTATTCTAGGAAAATTCAAGAAAAAAACTCTATCCACTTTTTATTTGGAAAAATAGTGCAACAAGTGATACATCAAAGTTAAACTGATCAACAAGATGACTATCCACCAATAGCCAAGTCAACCCTCCACAAGATCCAAGACAAGTGTAATCAATTTTGTCCAGAGAGTCTTCTACCAGAAATTCTACTTCACTTCTACAAGAGGATTGAAATTTGTCCTACAACTCTCCCTGATACTTTGCACTATGCAACAGAAAGTTGTCCAGAACTCGACCTCCCTTGATCACTAGAGCAAGGGAAAATGAAGTGAATATATTCTTTCTATTTTTGACCTTGTATTCCTTGTCTTTCTTCACTCTGAACATACATAGATGTGACCATCGAAGCTGCTCTTGGGGGAGGTCGAATGGGCTATTTATAGCCTTCAAATTATGTGATAAGGTGTCTCATTGTGCAAGGCGACATGATGAATTGGAAAGCCAACTTGGTCTCTTGTGGAGGAAAAAATAAAAATTTAAAAATGCAAATTTTATTTTGCAAAGGTCACGAAGAACATGTCTTTCATATTTTTTTTCAATATAAAAATCAAAAAATATTTTCCTTTTCTTACAGGCATGAAGAAAATGCTTCATATAAATTTTCTTTTACAAATATAATTTATATTTCATCATTACAAGTACAAATGAAACATTATGAAAATTGGCCCTAGCTACGGAATTCAACATTGCTTCTTAGTTAGGGAGGCATTCATAGTGATTATTCTTTGTATTCATGATTTCTCTTAGGGAAGGTACAACTCATCAATAACATCATCATCTAGGTCAACACTCTTGACCTACATTAACATCATCATCATCAATAGGTACCAAAACCCATTTTTGCACTCCTACCCAATGGTACTCACTCAACTAGTTACCACAATATGTTATGTGTCTCACCTTATAATACTCTGACTCGTTCAGGGTTTCCATAACCCATTGTCAAACCCTAGGGACACCCATCTCCCAACTTTGAAAGGCCTCACTCTAGGCCATGATGTTGAAAAGGAGCCCACTCCATTAAGTGTCCACACCTCATGGACCATCCTCTCTAGAATGTTTGCCCCTCATGTGATCTCGCCAACAGTCTAAGCCATGCTCTTGTTGTTAGTGGCATACCGAGTCATGACCCTATTTTCCACCCATCAACAATCTAGGCCATGCTCCTATTGTCACTAATAGTCTAATTCATGTCCCTGTTGATGTCACATCAATGGTCCCTCTCGCTAATAGAAGGGTTCTCTACAAGTCCAATATTGTCCCTGAAGTATACAAACATCACCTCGGATAAATGTTTTATGAGAATACCAATTGTCTACACATCAATGGGAATACATTGGAGCCTCACCTCTCCCTTCTAAACCATATCATGATTGTAGTGGTACATAATATCAATATGCTTTGTCTTATCATGAAATATTGAATTGTCTATCAACTTCATAGAGCTTTCATTTTCACAAAACAAGAGATTTGATTCTAGCAATTGGCGAAACAATCCAAAGAGTATATTATGAATCCATACTACTTCACAACATGATAAACAAGTTACAATATACTCTACCTTTGCAATACTGAGTGCGATAGACGTCTACATCCTACTCATCCATAATATCATAGAAAATCCCAAACTAAAACATACACTAAATGTACTCTTCTTGTCATCTACACTCCCTACTCAGTCAGAATCCATATGTCTTTGTAGTTATATCTCACCACTAGAAGAATATCTCAAGAAATAATCAATAGTACCACAGAAACTTCTTAGGATATGATTTGCTACAATCCAATGCTCATGTCTGGATTCCATCTAAGACTAAGTCAAGTTGTTCACTACAAAGCAAATGTCTGGCTTGGTATTCACCAAATACATCAATAATCCAATCAACATTCGATACATTAATGAATCAACAAGATGAGATTTAGAATCCTTTAGCTTTCTAGAATTCGTCACCATAGGAGTTTCCATCGACTTGCACTCCATCATTCCAAAATTTTCAAGGATCTTGGTGATATACTTTCCTTACTTGAGGAGGATTTCACCAAGTCTCTTTCAAACTTCCAATCCCAAAGAGTAATGCATCAAGCCAATATCCTTCAATTCAAACTCAAAGGACAGCTCCCTCTTATACTGAACAATAATATGCTTTACACTTGTTAGGAACAAATCATCATCATGTGTAGTTTCATCACAAGCTCACATTTCACAACCTTCATATAAATTTTTGGATTAGCAACACTCTTAGACAAACTAAGTCTCCTCATATATCTAACAATTCTAGATATCTAAAAAAGTAAGCCTTCTTAAGTTTGCACACATGGGTTTCTCTCTCATGAACCTCAAAACCTTTAATTTTATCTATGTACACCTCTTCCTCAATCACATGATTAAGGAAGATCATATGCATATCCATTTGGTGTAACTTCCATCCCATAAATGAAGCAAGATAAACAAGAGATCTAATTGTGGTGTGCCTGGAAACCAGTGCAAAGGTTTCATCATACACTTCTTCCTCCATCTGGGAGAGCACTCTGAGCACGAATGGTTCCTTGTATTTGTCAATGTCCCCATTTGGTTCATGCTTGATCTAATATATCAACTCTGAGGTTACCATATATTTTCCTTCAAGTCTAGGAACAATTTCCCAGAAAACATTCTTCATAATAGATTAGTATTCTTCAATCATTGCATCCTTCCATACTTGTTGGGTGGTTTCTTCCTCAAAGTTGGAGGATTTAGAGTCAATCAAATTAGTAATTAATGTTTCATAACCATAATATCTCTTAGGTCTCTTAGATTCCTTGAAGCTACCTTGTGGAGCCGCACTTCCTTTTGCATCTACAAATTAGATTTGACCCAAGCCAGTCTTTTCACTATTTTATTAAACAACCACAAGATCCAATGGTTCGCAAAATCATTTTGGAATTTGTTCATGATATTCAAGATGACTTGAGGATGTGGTAGGACCTGTAACATTTTCTATGAGAGCCACACACTTCTTCTCTTCATCTTTATTATCCAAGTGCTCTTCGCTAGGTTTCTAGTAAGTGTCATCTTCATCAAAATTTGTTATGCTCTTGACCTATGAGAAATTTTACAATACCAAATATGCGAAGAAATACAACTGAGAACACATAACAAAATGAGAAAAACAACAAGTATTTTATTATTCAGAGATGAAGGTAATGTTCACTTGCCTCTTCGAGGGGGCAACCTCCAACATAGTAGAGCTCGATTACAAAATAAGAATTGATATGTCTCAATGGGTAGTCTCTATCCTTTATATAAGATTCATACATATAATACCATGGGCCATTACCATGGTTCTCTCAATACCATCTATCTAATACCATGGCCCATTTGCAACTAACTGTGGTCGCTTTCTTAAATGCGGGTCAACTACTTACAATTAATAATACGGGCTTTATTGACTCTTTGACTATCTATAACTATGAATCAAACTTATTACATAAAGAAAGGGGTTAGGATTGGATACTAACATGCCCTACCCCATCAAAACCAACCTTGTCCTTAAGGTTGAAGCTGTGGAAACTGCTGAAGAATAGTGGTTGGTTCCCAAGTCGCATCTTCCAGAAAGGTGTCTTTCCGCTTCACGAGAACTTCCTTGATCATGCAGCCATGCAAATTTCATTCTCACATATCGAGGACTTGTTTAGGTTAGAGCCAGACTGTACCTTCTTCATCCAATTCAGGTAGTCTGGTTTGAATTCTGCAATTTCTTCCCACCACCTTCTTGAGGCATGATACATGG
>APFE031488814.1:0-13357 GCA_000404065.3 Pinus taeda
GTCTAGATTTTGTTTTGGGACTGCAAAAAACGCAGAAAGGTTATGATTCAGTGATGGTAGTGGTGGATCGTTTCTCAAAAATGGCACATTTCATACCTTGTCAGAAAACTAGTGATGCCACTCACGTGGCCCACTTGTTTTTTAATGAGATTGTCAGGTTACACAGGTTACCAACAACCATCCTATCGGACACGGACGTGAAGTTCACGGGACATTTTTGGCGTACCTTATGGAAAAAAATGAACACCGAATTAAGCTATAGTTCCGCTTATCACCGCAAACCGACGGGCAAACAGAGGTTGTGAACAAAAGTTTGGGAAACCTGTTACGAAACTTAGTCGGGGAGAATTCACCTATGTGGGACCGAGTGCTAGCACAAGGAGAGTTTGCTTACAACAATTCGCCAAATCATAACACGGGTCTCAGTCCCTTTCAGATCCTATATGGCATGCACCCTCGTGGAGTGCATGAACTTCGAGATCTTGGTTTACAGGAAAGACGGAGTGCGGGTGGAGAAGATTTTTCTAATGCAATGAGGGATTTACACGAACAGGTGAAAGCAAAATTACAGGACAGCAGCTCAAAATATAAACAACATGCCGATCTAAAGAGAAGAGAAGTTCATTTTGAGGTGGGGGATGAAGTCCTGCTACACTTGCATAAGGAACGTTTCCCTAAGGGTACATACAATAAACTAAAGTACAAAAAGGTAGGACCTTGTAAGATCTTGCAAAAATTTTCGGCAAATGCCTACGAAATACAACTACCGCCCGGAATAGGCATTTCACCTATCTTCAATGTGGCAGATCTATTTCCGTATACAGGCAATCTGATGGAGGAAAAGAAAGATGCACCCGGACAATCCACGTGGAACACCCAGGAAGATGGAGAAACTTGGAAAAGACAGATGCCTTATGTCCAACCCCCTGAGATCGGAGGCATCCTCGAAACTCAGGTAGTTAGACGTACTCGACGGAAAAATTATTTTCAGTACCTGTTCAAGTGGAAGAACTGTCCGATTGAGGACAGCTCATGGCTTGACGCCAGGTAGATTGGACAAACAGGAACGTTGGTCAAGGAGCTCATGAACTGGAGTCATGATCTCTTTTCACCCCGAGAGCCTGATGCAGGAGCATCCAGCTCACCGTAATTGGGCAAAATTCCAACCAGGTTCAAAGGCTATTGATCGATTGGATTATTTAAATTTTTACTGTAATAATTTTTATTTTAGTTTGTTTTACAGAGTCAGTGAATTTAGACATCTCGTTTTACTTCAGTTAGAATTACTGTAGCTCAATTATTAGTTAAGGAATGGTCCGTTAAATTAGGGAAATAAGAACCAACTGTTCCTCCAAGCCTTGAAGTGCCAAGTGATTATAATTATTAACAAAAATAGTATTTATGTAACCATATTTTATATCAGTTGGATAAACTGTAAAGATCAACTGAAAATAGAGAAATATAAACAAATCAAATGTAACAAGAGAGGGTTCAGTTGAATGATAGGAGAAGAGAAGTAGAGATAATCAGAAGCATTCAAAAAAGAAAGTTATTTGTCCATCTGTATCATCTTTATTAATATTTGCCTAAATGAAATTTTTTTCTTTACGGCCTGATAAACTACAATACAAATAATATTTATCAAATTTTTGTTGCAAGCATTCAAATATGAATCACAGTCAAATATTAAACAACCAGATGAAGTCTCAGTAATCTACAGTCGCAAATGACAGACAACCATACATTTATTTAACATTGTTTTCGCACACAGTCGAATAGGAATCTCGACATATAACACCCAGAAATCAAGGGTGGAGAAATTGCATACAAGAGTCAACCATTTCCATTGTTCGAAGTCATAAAGAGCAATCACAGAACAGAGGCGGAATACAAATGTAAAGAGGTAAGGACGTTGTATATTTTCTTTTCCTTTCATAAATTTCATTTTATAAAGTCGAAGGACCACAAATACAGTGACTATTGTTAAAGCCAGAACGAATCCATTGAAAAAATAAAGTCCCCTACCATACATAGAGTAAAGTACGACATATAGTTGGAAAAACTTTATAAACCAGAAAACCCTGAACTAGGGTTTGACAAAACCGACCGAAAACGACTCCCATCTCTTGTAAAACTTAATAGAGGAGCAAACGAAATAAATACAACCAAGTTAAATTCATACAGCGATCGAAGGACCTGAGCAAGATCATAGAACCTTAACATTAAGCAAAACTACAACCAGACGTTTGGGATTGAGGCCTACCCAAGAAAATAATCGACTATACAAGCTAAATACTGGAGGATACACTGCCCAGGTTGCCAACAACGACCTGCAAACATCAACCCATCTACATTACAACGAAAGTAGTGAGGGGAATTCCAAGAAAAAGTGTGAACGCCTTTGGAGAATTAGAAATACAGTGAAATTTCCTGGGAGAGCGAAGCCGAATACAACCGTGTGACATCCTGAAGAATTTGGGTGACTGTAGACCAGAGGAACAAAGTCGGTTAGTTCCAGAAAGAGAAGTCGAGCAAGATTGAAACAGGGACAGGAGTATTTACCTATTCCAAACGAAGGACGCGCGCCTGAAAAGTCCTGTGCTCAAAGGCAAATACAGTGCCGCAATGTGAGAGACCCAACCAACAGCAAGCATATAATACCCAACTAGATTCGAACCAGAGACAACAAGGTTCCAAGAAAACACAGCAAAACCACAGTGATTTCCAGAAATGGCTACAAAACCTCGACCAAGAACCACGAGTTACACACAGACAGCAAGATATAACAACCAGCAACAAGTGCTTAACAAATACCTTAAGAAATCTGCTCATGTAAGGAAGGAAAGAACATAAATACTCACTGAGGTCAAACCACGGAACCGAGCTGAATAGCCATCAAAACCAAACGCCATTTCCATTCAAATTGCAAGCAGGTTGAATAGAGGAGGGGTCGATTTTGCCCGCACAAAGAGTTGCACATACCAACAGAGCAGAGTATATAGCATTCTACAGAAGAAACCCAGAAACCCTCGACCAGAACAGATAACCTCAGAGCGGAAATAACGAATGAACAATCCAGAACATGTGATAATGAATAAGGGTTAAGGCGCGAAGGGCAAGCGGGAGCAGTCTCGAGACGGAGTATAGATATTTACTGCAAGCATTAACTCTCCAGCTACCAACTCACATAAAAATCCCACGAACAAACAGAGTTAAGATTTTTATTTGCCACGTATACATTTTCCTTCCGCGTGTAAAGTGTAAAGTCTAGGCCTTTTGGGCTGGGTTACACCAATACCATTCTTAGAGAGATAATTGATGAGCCCAAATATATGTTCATACCATTTCTGGGAGATAATTAATGAGCCCCAAAAAAATGTTAAACAACTCCACTGCCCATACCCACACCCCATACCCACACATATATAACATGATCGACCAACTCAAACTCGACCTAGACACAAACAAACCCAAACTCAAAGCATAGCAGACTAGATAAGACTCAATATGTATATATATATAGCAATTCAATTCCCCAACGTTGTTCAACGGCTATGGAGTTTTCCCGCATCTACTTGCACTTCCTCTACAATAGTTGAGAAAATCCCTGCTCTCTCTTCCCTTCTTTCTAAATTTCAATTCGTGCGCTTTTCTGTTTTTGCATAAAAGGATGGGTTGATGCTTTTGTTTTTTTTAAATTTCATTTCTCGCACTTTCTATATTTGATTTTGATTTTTTTGTTGTTTATTTTTTTTCCTTCTACTCATACTTTTTTAAATCTCAAACACACATCTTGCCAATAAAGAAGTATATAAATGTATATATTAGTTAATTATTATTTAGTCAATTATCACTGTTTTTTAATTTTTATAGTTAGTCTATTGAGAAACATTTTATTTTTATTTTTAATTTCTTAATAAGATATGCAAATTACAGAAGGCTTAACAAATTTTTAGTAGGCAAGCAAGCTTTCAGTTTTTTTCCTCTTTTGCATGGCTACTATTCTCAATGTCTCAATTTGATATGGCTTTTTGAAATTTATGATTTCTTTTTCCTACCCACTTTTTTATTCAATCATATGTGCTTAATAGTTTTCTTGAGTATGTATTTCACCATCAACCTTACCAGTGCTTAAACTAAAATCATATTAAATTTTCTTGATTGCATGTTCCTATTTAATATTCATGCAAACTATTCTAATACTCAATGTTCATTGTAGACATTGACGTCAAGGAATTGAGAAACTTTGGCTATAGGAAGATTGTTGGTTTTGGTATATATTGTGGATCTAGATCCAGTTTTGGTAATGGCAAGCCTTGTGTATGCATGACCATGTTGGATGGTGGTCAATGTCTTGTTTGATAGTATTTTCCTATTTTTTGGGGGATGGTGGTCAATGTCTTTTTTGATAGTATTTTCCTATTTTTTCGTAGGTTCATTAATTCAAAATGCTATTTGGAGTATCTCATTTTGAACAAAAATGAACAACTAAGCTACCTTATTAGCGTAACACAACATTTTTCAATAATTAATTATTTCTCTTATAATTTATAAAAAGTCATAGTAACAAATATCATTGCATAAAATTTTATTAGGTTGGTACTCTACAATATTGAGGCATGATATATTACAAATAATTTTAAACCTTTTACTATATAGATAAAGTACAATGCTTAGTGATTTCTCACAACTTTTATCGTTCATCATTGATTACATGTAAAAAACATTTTATGTCATGACTACATATATCCCTTACATGGCATAACTTGGAATCATTCCTTTGGAATTTTGTTATATTGTCATCTTCAAAAGTTAATGTGTTGCAGTGAAGCAAAATGATAAAATGTTATTTTGTTTTGTCTAGAGTTGCATACATGGTTTATCTTTTGAATATATTTGTTTAATCATTTCACCATCCAATTTGACACTGAGTTGAAGAGAACCTATTCTAAATTGTCACAACTACTTTTACCTACAACTTATGGTAATCATAAATATCTTTCTGCGTTGTATATACAAGTAGTTCTCAACATGTTTAGATGAATCCTTTATTTTATTCTTTTGGGTTCTTTTTTATTTTTGAGTTGTTTTCCTTAGCACCCTATACTCGTTATTGGAAAAAAGAACAAAATATTTTTCTCTCAAAATAGAAGAAATGTTTACATGTTGAGCCCTCTAGTTATGCCCAACAGGAAATTGAAAACAAGGAAAAAACTAATAAAAAAAAACCACCTTAGTATGTCTTACCTGATGGTACTTATTTTCATTTTTAGTTGTTTGAAATAACCCAAAGAGTAGGAATTTTGGTTAAAATATCCCTAAATTAGTTTCATGAAAATTTTGCAACGCATGAAATGGTTACATATTTAGCACTTTGGCTATGCATGATAAATATATGGTTACATATTTAGCACTTTGGCTATGCATGATACATATTTTGGATTTCATTGTCTCTGAAATAGACCCAAGGAATTGTGATTTTAGTAAAATATCATTGAATTAGTTTTCATGAACATAATATATTTTGGAACTTTGTAGATTGTCGCACCTATTTTTTGTGATTTACCTACAAACTTGGTATTGGAAGTGAAGTTCATTTGTAGTTCTAGGAATAGAGAAGCAAAACTTCTATCTTACTTCTATGAATTTATTTATTGCAATAGTTGTTTGACTTTATCATACAACTTCTTTTGTTTAGAATAGGTTAAATTGTTTTGTGTCATTCGTTTCTAATGAATAATATTTGTGAAGACATTTTCTGGAAAGAGTAAGGGAATTAATTCACGAGAAATACTATAACTCTAAATGTAGAGAGTTCTAGAATTATTGACAATGTGAAATTCAAGATTCAACATTAAAATTTGTTGGAAAGAAATTGGAGGATCCATGAGCCTTAATTCATTAAATATACGAAATAATTCTATGCCTCATTTGCTACCTCATCTTCGAGGTGGGATACAAAGCTTTATTGAGATTTTGAGTAGAAAACCCATTATTTTGAGCCTTGTACCCTTGGAGGGTGCATGGTTCTCTTCCAAAAAATGAAGGATTACCCATAAAGGCTTCATAGTGTGCTTGTGTGCTCTTTGCCTTAATGAGTTTACTTTGAAGCCAAATATTTGTCGAAGTCTGAAATATGAGGTGAAGGGTGAACATGATGAGTTTAGACATAGAACCACGCACGACACATAAAAACTCCTCAAGAAAACTTAAATATACTTGAACAATGATGACTATACATGAAAACATAACTTTATACACATTCCCCAAGTGCAACGAGTGTAGTGTGTGTGACTACGACCCAAGAGTATCATTTTACGAGTACAAAGATGTTATAACCACGAAATGTACCAAAAGAAGTTCAACAAATCACTACGCAATATCATATGGACCATTTAATCAACCAAGCCTAAGTTTTATCTAAAAGGGAAATTTGGTTCAAAAGTTTTATCATTAATAACAACCATAAATTACAGTATATGTACGATTGAAACATACAATTAAGAAATTGTATTAAAAAAAAATTAAGTATGGCACATATTATTATTATATAAAGATTAATGTTAAGATCTCAAACTTCCAAATAATTTTTATACGTAGTATTCTTTGTAGATACCACCACTTTGAATTTCCTTGTGCCAAAGAATCATTGTGTAGAGGAACTCCGAAAAATGAACTTTCCCATAAGGAAATTTCGCACACGTAAACATCAACGCAATTAATAGTATCCCTCAATTAAATAATTGGAATTCCCCATATGGTTCACCCTGCAATACAAACCAGAGATAATTTTTTCCAAAAGCGTCAAAGATGGCTTAAGGTGAGTAGCATATTAATTGGCATGGCACGAACAATACAAGCGACACTAAAAATCCCAAATCTATGTAAATTGAGTCTTTATTTAAAATTCCTAGTATAGTAACATCATGCCTGGGGGAACATATTGGACTTATTACACTCCAATTGGAGAGACAACTATTATTGAAGAGATTATATTTGACTTATAACACCCGTATTGCAAACCACCATTGAAGAGATTATATTTTGAATCAGGTGTGGTAGCTGCAAGAACCGCACTGGCAGTTGGGGCCGCACTTGCATTCATTCTCCATAGAAACATTTACACCATGCATGTTCACATCAAATCCAAATATATTCAATTATCATATCATTTCAAAACCATGGAAATGAAACTTATAACTACTACATATAACTCAATACCCCATTTCATAAGCGGTCTCCACAATACCATCCATCTGGAAGCCCTTTTTACTTTGAAACAAAACAACACAAAATCGAATGAGCTCAGATGTAGCTAAATTTGAAATTGTGACAAATGACACGAAATTTTAAAAGGAAAATGAAGACAGATTGATAAGAAATTGAGACTAAAAGAAAACATATGTGTAGTGGTTCTTGTCAGCGTAGTCACAGTTTGCGCAATCGCTTGACATGTTTGTAACAAACAATTCCTTCACAAAAGCTAATCTATTCACTTGTAACTTCTCAAGAGCCCACTTACCTTCTCAAACTTTCCTCGCCCAACGACATATAGAGGTAATGCCACAACCCGACAGCCTGGGAAGCGGGTCGAGGGCTCATTCTTGAAAGTGATGAAGTCGGTGGGGAGTGATAGCCATCTGATCTAGTAAATCCAACAAGTGTAATGAAGTTTAACTTTGGTAAAGAGGAGAGGAAGGCATATTTTGAGATCAATAAATTCGATGATCTACATTCCATTTTTAACACCATAGGGGAATGAGAGTATCGTTGTCGTTGTTATTTTATTTTTCCTTTCAAAATGGCTTTCATTAGATGTTCAAAATAAAATAGCGTACAAAAATGCTCTCAACATCGCCCACTCCCTCATTCCAACCAAACTTTCTGAGATTGCGGTCTGGAGAATACCAACGTACACAATTTACATACCTTATTTCATATGGCTATATGGCCTTAGCATGTTGTGACAGACACAAGAAGAAACTAGAACTATTGACAAAATTTCTAGGAGGGGGATGGGGATCATTACAGCGGGTGCTACAATGTATCCAACGCTGTTATTGTACTACCAATAAGGTGAGAAGGGCCCAATTTTACCCAACATAGGTTCCAGAGTAAAATAATTCTAAGACACCTCTCCAAGGATGCACATCAACATAACCCCCACCCCCAAATGTTGGCCGAGAGACTGAAATGTCATTCGGGCTAAGGGCGAGACCCGACCTCAAAGAATAAAAAACGAGATGCCAAATAAAACTCCATGCACTTGTAAAGATCTATGGCGGTTCGCTCAACCAAGAGAGGGTCCAGGAGCTAGCAGAGTGATGAAAAGTCTTTGTTGCCAATAGAAGCGAGGGAGAAGAACTAGACTTTTGACTGTCTTTGTACCATGGTCCGAAGGGTAGACTAGGAAACTGATGTCGAACCACTTCAAGCTACTACAAGTGTCCTTTTCCTTCCTCACCCAAGGCCATAGCCCCTGTGAGGCACCATAAAGACAAACCTGATTGCTATCAAACTCATTACCAGCCAAACTCATTGCCCAAACTGTCAAATTGAGCAAAATCATGTACAAAGGTTCACATTTATCCTCAAAGTGCTTGAGGAGGAGTGTCACGCCAGAGGACTAAGTATCGAGTCTTGTCATCACTGCAACATTAATATTCACATGGAGGGGAGGCAGGCCTGGATGGCCGATAACATGCCATTTGTACCAACGCATGTGCACCCCCATCAGGGGAAGTTCGTAGTTCTATGAAGGTAACTTATGAAGTTATTTTTGGAATCCATTGATATGCATTTTCACATGGAATACATGTGTCATTTTCCTTTTGGAAAACCAAAATTACATACTATTAAATTCATGTAAAGTTTATTTTATATTTTAAATGATACATATTTTTATTTTTAATTAAGTTCAACAAATAGCATACCTTTCAACATATTCATGTTTCTAATTGAATTATGGTACGACAGGCATCTATGGTGTCTTTTAGGTAGGTATATTCTTTGGCTATTACAACTGTTGTGAGTTACCTAATTTATGATATCTTTTTTTATGGACACATGTAAATGATTAGTCGCTGCAAAGTCTAGTGGATTCATTTCAATGTAAAAAATATTTTCCAATTAATGTTACTAAACATTCTCTACAGGTATGTCAGCTTGAGTTTAAATTATTTATAGAGAAGGTATACTACCATGGTTAAAAAAATTGTTGCAGTTGGAAAATTATATTGTGGATAGTGTTTCAACTTTCTTATGTCATAAATTTTCTATTGACCTACCAATATATTGTTGTTTCTTATCCTATAAAGACATTCTACATGAATCCAAAGTCTTTCAAAATTATTAATTTAGAGTATTGAACTATTTAAGTATTGAGGGGTTTTTGCAGTGCATTATATTAGATATCGTCTTTTGGGATTCAAATAAATTAAGTAAGTCATTCATCTATGACCATTTCCATGTGAGGCAGTTGTAACTGACTAAGTTCTCATGATTTTTGAATATTCCACTTAGTTCAATATGATTTCAATGATTGCATTTTCAAATTGGAAGTTGATAGTTTTTCACATGCTCCCACTCTCTGAACTCAACTTGTTGAGCTACTTGATATGTTGTTGAATGTTTTTTTTGTTGTGCTAATTTCAATTTCAGATTTACAAGCAAATGCTTTTCAATTGCTTCTTGTGCATGTTTCTCTTATGGTGTTCATGATTAGAAACATGTAAATTTTATCAAGTTTTAGGTGAAATACATGAGAAAAATAGCATTAAAAACAAGTGTTGAAAAAAACTAATGAAAAGTACAACAAACCATCAACATGAACTCTTAACACAATGTTTCGATGAAGGATTTCACCCGTCCTGGGCTACATCTCCTTGGTCTAGCGTCCATGGTCTGGGCCTCTGTATTAGCTCAATGTGGTAAAAAAAATGTTGTTTACAAAGCTATAATGCTCCTTAAACCTTATTCAATGTGTTCAGGATGCTCAAATTAGCTAGGAACACCTTTTTTCTAGCTCAATTTGTTCAAATTTTGCTCCAGTTGTGGTCAAAAAAGAATTCCCTAGGAAAAATCCTCTAAAACTAGAGGAACTCCAATTGAATCCACTAAAACTGGAGTTAGCACCAATTCTGGAGGTCTGCCATAATTTCTGCCAAGTTAAACTAGAGTTAATTAATTTTAAAACGCACTTAATTAACCACTAAACGTGATTAACGCAAACCACATTTTTAATAACCGTTAACTTCGGTGGTGTTGGTGCAAGCGGACACATGCAATGGCATAATGCTAATGGTTATGGTTTATGTGGAACAATTTATGAGGACTGTTGAATACATATGATCGTAACCACCAATGGAGCGTTCACATGGGAGGGTTGGCCTGCGAGTTGGCCCTCCTAACCCCCAACTTGCATTACATTAAACTTGAAATAGGTGCGGTAAACATAATGGTTAAGCTGTAATGTGGTGGTGTAATGGAAATGTGTTGCGGTTGTTTAGTACAGGTCCCATGTTCAACCACCCAGCCTACCACAAAATTTGTTCCACTGCGCACTGAGCTGACCTTTTGGGAGGGAGACGTGGCAACCTCTAGGCTTGCCACTTGTCCCCTCCTCATTCGTCCCCCATTAACCAAACAAATCATGCCACGTCACCATATTTGATAACTAACAAAAATATGACACTTTTAGAGGCCTAATTGGATTGTTGACCAATGTTGACCTTGCACAGTCACTTGCCACATCAGCAGTACAGACTATTGACTGTGCAATTTTTTTTAAAATTTCTTCTGTTTGGAAAAGTGGATGGAACGTGACATCTTCCTCATACGAACTCGATTTTCAGTGAAACGAGTTGCGTTCAGATCCTTTTTCCGAGACGGGTGCGATCATTGAGGTTTTGAGCTAAATATTGAGCAGCTGATTAACATTCAAGGGTGGTAGCCAAGGATGCATGGAGCAAAAAAGGGGAGGAAAAATAGCTTAGCACCACCACTAGCAATTGCTCACAAATGAGCTTAAACCCAAGCGATGTACAATTTTGGAGTAGGGTCAATGGCATCAAGAGGTAGCATAGCAACAAGGGTGGTGGGCCTTACATTGTTGGGAATCACTGGACATGACTGTTTTATTTTGAGGTCTTACAGTATAGGCCCATGTTTCATTTTAATATTAAATGCTTTAGATCACCATAGTTGCTTCTCCCAACCTTTAGAGGCCAATATCTCTCCCATCATGCTTATTTTCTTCTTTTCTTCAGATCAATGTGTTGGTTTCCTCCACTGAATTATACCTTCAGGTTACAATGCACATACGGCAGAGGATTTTGCTTTTCCTTAGCATGGAATCCAAGAGTTCGATATGAGGTTAGATGATATGAACATCGTAGTGATAATAAGGTTTGGTAACTTGGGATGGAGGAAAGCAAGGCCAACTCATGATGAGAATATTGGTATCAATGTTATGGTAGACAAGTTGCTTGTAATGGGGTCGAGAATTATAACAAATTTAATCCCCTTCAAATGGTAGTAACCAAATGGAAGAGAGAAAATTAGAACATGAACATGGATCATCTTGTTCCACTGACATTTGAAATTTCATCTAATGGGTCTTTGCAAACCAATCACCATAAAACTAGACCTATTACTGGCTCGCTCATATGGACATAACAACACACGTAGAATAGAAGATTCTTCATTTGCTTAACTTAGAAGTGATGAGTGTTGAAAATGGTTGTTGTTGATGTCAAAGGTTGTCCAAATGAAAGAGTAAATTATATAGTCAAATAAGATATTATGATACTTTTCCAACGGTATATGGAACTCCCTCTAATTCTATAGGAATGAGGAGATATCAAATATTTTTTTAATATGAACCATCTGATTAGGTACTCTACCTTTGAAGGTTAATTTTCTCCAAATACCCAGCTCAAATGGGGGCATAAGATATATGGTTAGAAAGTTGTTTCCAAGACCGTTCCAATCATATATGGAATTCTTAATAAATTCTCAAAGTTGAGGATAAATGAATTTTTTAATACTCACTATATGTTATGCCAATTGAGCAAGTCATCCCAACTAGTGGGTAATTCAACCCTAACCAAAAATCCAAACACAAATAAATAGGTGTGAAAATGAACTTCTCTAACCACTCGACTCAATAATTTGGTTCTAGTTTAAGTAGAACCAGGGAGAAGGTCTGAGGTTCATACCTCATGAACTAAGAAGAAGTGAAGTGCATCTGTGTTGAAGTAGTTCTCTATGGAAGGTTTTGGCACATATTTGAAGGATTTTTGTCTTTTTGCTTGGGGAAGATCTTTTGTATGTTTTATTTATCTTTTTCAAGGATGAATACTTTCTTTTCAAAATCCGAGTTTAAGGGGATGAGTTATGTGGTTTGAAGGCCGAGTTTCAGAGGACATGCTTTGATGTTTGAAGGCCATGTTTTAGGGATGAGTTATGTCTTTTAATATCTAGCTCAGGACTGATTTGAAGTCCATGTTCTGGTGTAGTGATGGTTGAGTTCATGTTGGAGCCAACAATTACTATAAGTTGGTGCTTACAAAGGATTGATTTCTTCACAAGAGAATGCAATAAATTAAATATTGTTTCCCCTCTTAACCCCTTGAAGATTAAGGCAAAGAAGTAGTATAGATTCTTATAAATGTTATAATTGACCACAATCCTATCATCTTCTCACTTCTTTCTAACAAATATCAATCTTTTACAATCTCAAGAAAATGTTTCCTTGTATTGAACTTTGGCCTCAACTTTGTTAAAGGTATCTAACCTCTCAACCTCAAGAGTAACTTTCTTCCTACTTGTAGTTTTGACCATGATATGGATTTTATCTCTTAGACACAAACCCAAGTGAAGAGTTGATTCATTTTAGATGTTATAATAACCTAAGCAACAACGATTTTCTACTTGCTTGCTAGGAAGATTAAACATCACCAAGAAAGATGTATACCGATGTGTCAAATATTTTCCCTCATATTATCAATGGTGTACGAGCTCTCCAACTCAAAATAATGGTTTTGCTACTCCAAATCTCAATAAATCTTTGTATCCCACTTGTAAGATGAGCTAGAAAATAAGGCATAAAATGATTTTGTTTATTTGATCAATTAAATCCCATCCACATTGCAATTGCTTTTTAACAAATTTTATTGTTGAATCTTGACTTTCACATAGTCAATAATGTTATAAATTTCTACATTTAGAGTTATAGTATTTCGAGTGAATTAATTAATTCCCTAACTATTTCTAGAAAATGTCTTCACAAATATCTACTTGTTACCAACTAAGGATACAAAACAAAGCTAACCTAAAAAAAATGGTATGATATATA
>APFE031488816.1:0-49876 GCA_000404065.3 Pinus taeda
AACATGTACAATTAAGGAGGATTTAGCGAAAACATATACACATATATGTAATAGTATATTCAATTAAACAAAAGTCAAGGATTTTGAAAAGATACATTTCTAACGATTAAGGTTTTCCATGATAATTGAATAAGGTCACAAAATATCATTACTGCATCAGTAAGAAATAGGAATGAAATGCAAGTGGATTGAGAAAAAATTTAATCACATGGATATAATTTTTCTTTTTAAAAAAAAGAATTTACTGTGAAATGTGTGAATTACATTTTAAAGGGGTAATTTTATTCCCTCAAGACTCAGGGAGATGTTATAAGTGGTATTGAAGTTAAAGTAACAATATTGTCGACTTTGAGTTGACTACATCTTCACTAACTATTGATGTTTGTATTTACACACACACAAAAGGTAGCATAATTGTATAGGATAAGCAAGATGATAGAACCACAACATAGACATATTGGAGAAGAAGATATTTATGTGCACTTGGGACAATAAGTGCAAGTTCCTATTAGAGAGTTGTTGAATACAATAAGAAATTTGCAAGCAAAATTAGTAAATCTTCTTGTAGGACATGAACAAGCGCTGAAATCTAGTGCTAAAGAGGAATTGATTAAGAATTTAGCTTCCAGCAACAAAACTTGCCACTATAGATGCCAGCTATGGTAAGGACAAAGAACCCCTAAATTGTTGGCATTGTGGAGAACTCCATTTATTAAGAAGTTCTCTTTACAACAGCTGAACTATATAAAATTTATAGCACCTGTAAGAGGCTTTAATAATGAGTGATTTGGTGAGGAATATACCGCACATCAATGCAAAATTGGAAGGATTCCAAGTGGATCATCAATCTAGGATGGTGGAAATTGAAGGTACCATATTAAACCAATCCACTTTTGTATCAATAGATTTGGCCACTAGCCTAAGTTATATTATTCCTTAGGTAGTAGAAAAGTGTAAATTAAGGTATAAAAAATATAAGATTTCTTGGCTAGCTCAACTAGCCATGAGGACAAAAAGGAAAGTGACAAACCTAGTGAAGACATGTCCAGTATCTTTGAATGGACTTCAAACTATTGTAAAATTAAATATATTATTTGTGGGGTGCTATAATATGATGATAGGGATGGATTGGTTAGAAGGACATTGGGAAATTGTCAATTTTTTAAATAAAACTATCACCTATACTATAGAAAATGGAGAAGTACATATTATAAACAACAAAGATAGGCCTATCTCTATACGAAAAATATCAGCATTATAGCTAAAGAGTGCTACAAGAAAAAGATGCCAAATTTTTTCCATCTAAGTGGAAGATCATATAGTAAATAAATCAGCCATATATGTAGACGAATTAAAAGTCATTCTGGATTACCCATATGTGATTCTAGATGATAATCTAGGTCTACTTCCAAAAACGAAGATAGATTTCTCCATAGAGTTAGTACTGGAAGCATCTTCAATGTCAAAGGATCCATATCAGGTGAGTGTGTTCGATGTAATGGAGTTAAAAATGTAGCTTCAAGAACTTCTTAATAACAGGTATATCCACAGTGGTGTGTTGCCATGGGGTGCACTAGTTCCTTTTATTAAAAAGAAGGATGGATGTTTAGATTATGCACTGATTATCGACCGTTGAATAAACTTGTTAGAAAATTAGAAAGGTAGAAATATTTCTTATCCTAATACTTACTTGTGATTTCACTGTAATGTTATTAAATTCTTTTACATCTTCTTTTATCTTCTTGTCATCAAGAAACTACCAAAACATAAATGCATGTAGATCAAAACAAGAAGGAGACACGATGTAGGCTCTTAGCTAGGGGAAAACACCTCTTCAAGGGGAAAACCTAAAAATTCTCTTATATTCCTATAGAAAAAACCAAATGAGACAAATAAAACCTTTTACCAACACTTAAAATTTCTCCAATCCACCAAGTCAGCCTCCCAATAAAGTTCTTTCAAGATAACAAAAATCAACTTCTAGTCAACAAGATTCAAACTTCCTTGATCCTGCTTCAATCATAGATTTCAACATCTTGAATCAAATTTTCAGCCCCTACTCTAGACCTGCAGTTTTCTTCCCATCTCATAACCCTGAATCTTACACGTGTGAGGCATAACAAGAGAAATACAAGCTACTTTCCTTCTCTAGGTTTCCTCCTTTTTTTGCTAGGATTTTTCTTACTTCTTCAACTCTTTACACTCCTTCTTTAAGCCTTTTCTTTTAATTCATTTCATTAAATATCAAAATTCCTTGAATTGATGCCACAATAGGTCAAATTGTGTTGCTTATTTATAGTGGCTTGCGTGAGGTTGAGTCCCTTCAATGAGTCTAGTTTGATGGAGATAGAGTCTACTTGGTGGAGGAGACTTATTTTACATTTTTGACATTAAAAAAAATAAAAAATCTTCAATACAATAAGCCCAATAAGGGTCTAATAAAATATGACAAGGACAATGAATCATGACAAAAACCCTAGAAGCACACAGTGGATGCTTAGACCTAGAAACAAAATAAATTTAACATGAAACCCATGCTTATAACAATAATTTTCTTATGATCTTTACAATAAGTTTTCTTTTCGTTTCTTTTGACAAATTAATAGGAATTACATCATGTGATGAGCTACACAACATTTATTAAGATCAATACTAGTTACATTTCTCAACACTCACTCTTAACTATTGGGGTATTCATACTTGTTCAACTCATGCAAGGTTGACCTCAATTTCAAATGTTCTAGGAAGAGTACAACAAAATATTTAATTCTAGATTACATCAATGCCAAAAATGCCAAGGTATAAATCCAATAAGGACTAATGTGTCATCAAAGAAACTTGCTGCTATAGTTGCCATCATGCTACAACCATGGTATCAATCCAATAGGATATAGATACCATCTAGACCTCTATGCCAAGACACCAACCCTCAGATGCATCTAGGTATCATCAAGGTAAAACACTTAATACATAGCTCCATAAGACCAAAATAACCTCCACCACGAAGATCTAGACATCATTAAGACCAAAATATAACTGCGATCTCAATACCAACTAGCCCAAGATGTCCTCCCAAGCAACATCATACATGCACAAAACCTAAGGTACTCATATCTCCCTCTAAAACACATCAATCCAAGCATACTTATAAAATATACAAAACTTCTTAGGGAGAGATGAATATACCAACTATTGTTCATCCATAGAATATATTGTAGCCTCATAACCCCAACCATTATTAAACTTCCAATATATTGGTTATTATTATCAACATGATAACATAAAATCTGGGGTCCTCAATCATTCTAATGTTGCTTAGGTTATCACAATATCCAAACAAATATCGACAGAATCTTCCTCTTTCCAAATTTTCAAGTAGCACCAAACTCATCCTCAACACTTCTCAAATCAATCGAGTCTTTATTCACCACTTCATCAAACAAGAATAACCTTCAATAGTGCTTTAGTAATTCTTCGATCACATTATTTCTTAATGTTCTTCACTATATGTATTGTTGTTAGACCTAGCCCATCATGTCCTCCTCCTTAGTTATGAAGGTCCAAGCTTCCTCTCAGTGAAGGGGATAATTGAATCATCAACAAATTTATTCTTCCATATATACAAGCTATTTATTTTGCATCATCTTATCATCAGAGAACTTCAACATCATTCATATTGAAACAAATTCTTATACCTCCCTCTTTCCATAATGCTCATCATCATCACAAGGTCATCATCAAGTATAAGGTAGGAATATTTATACACAACCTTTTGCAAACTATGTGCCTGTAAATATCAACAAAAAGTTTGACCATGCACAGAAATATATATGTACAAGAGCATGAAATTAACTTTATAAATCTAGGGTTATCATGTTATCAAAAGGAGAGCATGTAGGGTTATCAAAACTTTGAATAAGAAATTAAACTTTAAATATTCAAAACCTAAATCTGGTTATGGTTAGAATCATAGCAGAATTAATCAACTAAGTTTAAACTTTCATGCCCTATATTATTACAACAACCTTTCTTAGGGTTTTGTCACAAACCTTATATATTATCATCAAACCTCAATAATAAACCTTAGATGTTCAACACTAAACCATGTTAGGGTTTCAACCATGTCAGAAGCATTTATACCTAGATTTTCATTACTCATGCCCCAAGATGTTTTATTAACTTCTACAAGGGTTATGTTATAAACCATATATACTATCATCAAACCCTAAAAAGCTAAGGTCTTATCATGTCATTAACTAACCCTAAACATAAAAAAGACTAGGGTTTCATCAAAGTGATAAAATAGCAAAATCATAGCTATTACAAGGATTGACTTAGAGATCAATATCCCTAATAATATGATAATGTTTATTATTCTATATAAAAAACCCTATAAATGAGAGAGTCATTAATATAAAGAAAATTTTAAAGACAAAATGATTGTACTGTCTTACATGATGGAGATATACTACAAATTTTGTAACCTTATACATACCCTAGGTTTCTTCTATTACAAACCTTGTAGGTATTTCTTTTGAGGTCCCTCTCAAAGGTCTCTTGAGATCCCTTTCAAGCCCCCCTAAATCTAGTCACAATCTTTCGTTTAGAATTATACCCACAAAATGCTTCTTCCAAGAAATAAACAGAAAGAATTATAATCAAGGGAAAAAATTAAAACTATATATATAGATGAAATAAACAAAGAAATGAAAGAAACAAAGAATACTTATCATTTTGAGAAAGTACAAGCTCCCTCTTGATGTTGCATCAATCTGGGCATTGTGAGGGATTTATTCAACTCATATAAAGAACTTAAGAACTTTCTATCAAAGAATATTAGATATATAAACCCTAGGAATCAAAAGAAATATAGATCCTATAGACAACCATTATATAAATTTTACAAGACCTAAAGAAAAATGACCTAAACTATAAATAAATGATATACAAGGGATGATATCCTTAAAGACTTAATAGAATACAAATTTGACATCAAAATCCTTAGCTTTGGTCTTCTTTGGAGGATTATCATCAATGGAAATTTTATCTTGGTCTCTTTCTGACTTATTGTTCATAGGATTATCATGACATTGATTCTTATAGTGTCTCGTTTTGTGACAATGATAACATTCTATTTTACAAAGATCAATCTTCCCATGATTTTTCTTTGACCCTTTAAACTTATTGTTTCCTCATTTCTTCTTGAAATGAGAAGAGTAGGCATTAGAGGTGTATTTTCTTATTATTTCTTGCTTTCCTCCTATCAAGGAAAGGCGATCATATTCTTGAGTATAGGAAGACCATATTTCTTCAAAGGAGGATAAATTTTTCAACTACTAATTCTAGCTGCAAAGGCATTCCAAGACATTGGTAGTCCTAGAATGGAAACAATCACAAGTTCCTTATCAAGGATTATTTCATCAATTACTTGTAATTCATCTCTTATACGGGAAATCCTTACAAATTTGGAAGACATTGTATCAACTTTGGTCATTTTGGAAGTTCGAAGTTAATTATTTAGACTTGCCACTTGTCTTATAGCGCCATTTACCACTCTTGGTATATATGATTCTTTGTTTATGGCCTAGGGAAACACCTCCTTCCAGACTTGGTCCAAATATATAAAAAAAAGTGTTTTATTCCCTGTACGCTACTTTTCCTTGAGCTAAAGTGTGTACACACAAGTTAGGCAATACCCAACCTGCGTATATGTATTAAAACACTTAAAAAATTAAATTTCCTTAATTTTGGGTGGAGTTCACGGGTTTTACCTGTTGATTACCTCCTATTTCCCATGGCCCAAATGTTTCCCAACTAAAAAACTAATTGGGAGAGGTATAAGTAGACCTCTATGGGAAGGCCTTAAGGGGGAAGAGAAGAGATAGATTTATTATACTAAGATTATCCCTAACTAATTCTGATGAACCCTTGTGCCTGAGGCACGTCTCCAAGCTTTAGAAAACCCTTGTTTCCTTTATTATAGATATCCTTCCTTTTGCTTGAGATATCATGGTGTTGGTGATGGAAGAAGATTGTCGAAGGCTAGGATAGGACGAATCCGGAGGACATTTCTACTTGGAGCCAGAGAAATACTCAGGTGAATTATCTCCATGTTATTTATAGCTTACTGCAATAAAAGAAATTTTGTCTTGTTTCCGAAATTAACTATTTCTATGCATCAAATTATGTTTTAATTCATATATGAATGTCATTTTGATGTATGATCAATCATTTGTTTAAATGATATAAAGTCAATTTCATGAATATGATTTACTTCTACACTACTATATATGTTCAAATTGAATGATTTTTAGGTTTGAAGAACATCGGGAGTTGCAGAGGGTCTGAACCCTGCGGGACCTACTTGAATGAAGGAAATCCGAGTATGGTCACTCTTACGTAGTTTGATAATATAAGCATCTTTCCTGAGATGTTTGAGTATTTCTTGTTGCAGTTTGCTTCTGCTCTGTTGGGGTTCTAACCCAAAGCCCCAGGGTGCTTTCACCCGAAACAACTTGTCCAATATTCTTGATTTCAAATAATTTGGAGAGGGAATCATGCATTTTATTTGAATTATCTATCATGGATATGTAGTGAATCAAGTTCTCTTTAACTAGATCCACAATTAGTCTCATGGGAATAATATCATTTTCCTTATATTTCTCCTTCCCAACATCATCAGTTGGTTTTTTTACTTTTCCTTGACCTAAATCCAGTACTTTATTTATTTCAAGAATGATATCCATCTTAGTTTCCATGCTCTAAAAGTAGAAGCTCATTGAAGATTATTCTTGAATTTTATTGATGATGACATAGATATATTTGATGAGGCATACTATTGAACTTGTAAGAGGTTTCTTACTATTCCAATTAACTTTTTCAAGGGAAGTCCCAAGGCTTATTTCAAAACATACAAGACTTCCATCTTTCTCCTTAAATCCTTACTAGAGAGAAAATGATATTCAAGCTATCTTTTTCCTTTCTTCACCTTAGATTTGATACCATGTTAGAAAATCGGAAAGGTAGAAATATTTTCTTATCCTGATAATTACTTGTGATCTCTTGGTAATCTTATTAACTTCTTTTATATTGTCTTTTATATTATTTTCATCAAGCAACTACCAAAACATAAATGCATGAACATCAAAACAACAAGACAGGATGTAGGATCTCAGTCAGGGAATAACCCCTTCAAGGGGAAAGCCCAAAAATTATCTTCCTTTCCTTTAGAACCAAATATAATGAGACAAGAAAGACCTTTGACTAGCAATAAGACCTCCTGTAATCCACCAAATCAACCTCCTAACAAAGTCCTTTCAAGATAAGAATGATCAACTTCTAGTCAACAAGTGTTAAACTTCCTTGATCCTACTTCAATAATAGGTTTCTACTTCCTCTATAGACATTTTGGCCTCTACTACAAATCTAGAATTTCCAGCCCCTCTTGTAACTCAAAATATAGCACGTGTGAGCTAGAACTAGAGACAAGCTAATTTCCTTCGCTAGGGTTCCTCCTTTCTTTGCTAGGGTTTTTCTTACTTCTTCAAGTCTTCTACGCTCATTGTTTGAGCCATGTTTTTACTTCCTTTCAATTGAAAATTGAATGTCCTTGAATTGGTGCCACAATAGGTCAAATTACATTGCTTATTCATAGTGTTTTACGTGATGTCATCTCCCTTCAATGAGGTTTATTTGTTAGATATAGGGTTGACTTGGTGGAGGAGACTTATTTTACATTTTTGACATAAAATAAAATTTCTTCTTTGATACAATAAGCCCAATAAGGGTCTAAAACAAGATGAAAAGGGCAAGGACTCATGAAACAAAACCTAGAAGCACACTATGGGTACTTAGACCTAGAAACAAAATAAATTGAGCATGGAACCCATGTTTATAAAAAAAAATTATCTTTACAATAATTTTTATTTTCCTTTATTTTGTCTCATGAGCTAGACAACAATTATGAAGACCAATACTAGTTACATTTCTCAGCAAAATTGACCATTAAGAATATCTATGCCCTCCTCGGGATTGATTACTTGTTTGATCATCAAAGGAGTGATGGTATTCACAAAAATAGACCTTAGATTTGGTTACCAATAACTGAGGGTAAAGGAAGAAGACATATCAAAGATAGTTTTCAAAACAAGATACAAGCATTACAGATTTATTGTGTTGCCCTTTGAACTTACATACACATCAATTAATTTCATGTGTTTGGTAAACAATGTATTCAATAAGATTATGGATAAGTTTGTATTGATGTTTATAGACAATATATTAATATACGCCAAGAAATTGGAAGAGCATTAGAAGAACTTGGAAATAGTGCTACATACCCTATGCAACCACCAATTATATGCAAAACTTAGTAAGTGTGAATTTTATCAAGACAAAATACAATATCTTGGTCATGTAATATCCAATGAAGGCATAGTTGTAGATGCAAATAAAGTGAAATATATTCTTGATTTGCATGTTCTGAAAGATGTGGAAAACATAAGGTCATTCCTCATAATTACTAGGTATTACCATAGATTTATAGAAGGATTTTCAAGGATAACATATCCCATAACTTCCTTGTAGAAGAAGGGAGTTAAATTTGAAGGACATAAAAATGGAAAGAAATTTTTGGGAGATTGAAAAATCTGTTAACAATGGCACATGTGTTAAAGATAGCTAATCTAGATAAGGATTTTGTGGTGTGTATCGATGCCTGTTTGGAGGGTCTTGGAGGAAAATTGATGAAAGAATGACAGGTGGTAGCCAATGAGTCTCAAAAAATAAAGGAATATGAAAAAAATTAGGCATTCTATGACCTAGAATTGGCAGTGGTCATCCACGCCCTGAACGTGTAGAGACATTATCTAAAGGGTAAGATAATTTCATTAGTGGAAGATAAAAAAGGTTTGAAATATTTTTTCATCCATTGTGACATGAATTCTAGGCAAGCCAGGTGGATGGCATTTTTAAAAAAATATGTTTTTGATATAAAACATATAAAAGGTAAAGAAAACAAAGTTTTTTATTCTTCGAGTCGGAGTTTGAGAAAATTGTGTGAGAAAATGGTAAGTAAATTTGAATCATATTGTTGTAAAAAAAATAAGAAGAGATATAATAAATTATCATAGTTATAATCTAATATGTGACAATGTGAAAAGTGAAACTACACAAAGAAAACATCTAGAATATGGAATTAATGAGGGAGTACTACTTGTATGTAGAAATAATTTGTATATTCAAATGAAGCTTAAATTAGAATATAAATCTTGACTGAATGCCACAAAAAACCATATGCAACACATCCAGGATATTAGAAAATGATTTCTGGACTTAAAAGGAAAATTTTCTAGCCAAGAATGAAGAGGAATGTGGCTAAATACTTGGAAATATGCCTCGAATGTTAGTTGGTGAAGGCAGAGAATCAACACATAACTGGATTGCATCACCATTTACCCATTCTGTAATGGAAGTGGTAGTTTATATCACTATACTTTATACTAGTTTACCCATTGTGAGGAGGAAAGATGACTCCATCATGGTAGTGGTGGATATGTTAACGAAAGCTACCCATTTTATTTCCATATAGTCTACTTACAAGGTTGCACAAGTAGTATAAGTTTTCACGAGAGAAATATTTCAGCTTCATGGAATACCTAAGATGGCAATATTCGATATAGACACAAATTTCACTTCAAAATTTTGGAAATATTTATTTACTGGTATGGGAACACAATTAAACTTTATAACTTATTACCATCCACAAAATGATGGGTACATGGAAAGAGTCAATCAGGTGCTTGAGGACATGTTACATATGTATGTCATGACCCAACCCACTAAGTGGGAGGACCATTTACACCTAGTCAATATTGCATACAATAATGGATACCATGCCTCACTCAAAATTACCCCCTTTGAATATTGTATAGAAGAAAATACCATATTCCCTTAAATTAGTTTTGATTAGAGGACATAATTATGCTAGGACTAGATCAATTACAAGAAATTCAAGAAATGGTAAAAATGATCAGGCGGAACTTGAAAACATCCTAGGATAGGCAAATTCACTATGTTGATCTCAAAAGAACACATAAGGAATTCCAAGTTGGAGAACATTTTTATGTTAAAGTAAAACCAAAAATGATTTCCTTGAAATTGGGAAGCTACTCCAAGATGGCCCCATGGTTTTGTGGGCCATTTGAGATATTGGCGAAAGTTGGGTTCGTGGCTTATCAGCTACTATTCCCATCTCATGTTAGGGTTCATGAAGTTTTTCATGTGTCTCTTTTAAAGAAATATATACATGACCTGACTCATACAATTGGCATGGTGTATGGGTTGAATCAGAAGGATAATTCTAGGTCGAACCACTACAAATTTTGGGCGAGATGGAGATTATACTGTGAAATCGAGCTATCACCTAGGTTAAAGTGAAATGGAATAACTTTAAGACTAAGAAGGCCACTTAGGAAATCGAAGATGAAATGAATAAAATGTTTATGATGTTATTCAAATACGTATGGATATTTAAAAAAAAAACACCGAGGAAGGTATCCCTTTTAATGGGAGGGGAGATGTAATACTATAACAAAGTTACCATATGACTTGGTTTTGTTTAATTATTGGCTAGAGAAAATAATATGACATGTGATAAAATATATCGATACAAATATTATTTTACAATAATATAAGTGGATGTTATTTTGTTTATCTGTGAATCCTCTTAGGGAAAATGTTAAAGGAAAACTTGATAGATTAACCTCTAACTATCAAGAAAAGTAGTTGAAGTTCGCTATGTCGAGAAAGGCGAAAAATAAAGAAAAATAAAAAAAAAATCCTCCTATCTGTCACTTCCTTTGGAATACTCTTATAAGATGAAAGAAAGGAGAGAAAAAATACTGACAGAAAATAGACCACATTTTTTTTATTAGGGTTGGAAATAAATTTCATAGAGTGGACTTTGTTAGCAAGCACTGTGGGAGATAAAGACAACTCCTCTGCAAAATACCAGTGGGAGAGAAATAAGGATGGAACATTTAAAAAAAAATAAAAAATAGGATGCTGCTAAGGGTTCAAGAGGTACTAACTGTGAATAGACTTTTGTAAATATTTTCCTAATAGTTAGAGGAATCCTCATGGGTAACCAATAATAATATGTGGTTCAAGATTGGGTGGAACATGGTGGGCTTATCCTATTCCTGGAGGGTTCATAGAAGTATAATTGGTCATGTTAGAAGATAGAAGGAATGCAATAGTATGTGTATAAGTGGAATTTATTGTGTAGTCCAGTAGTATTTGTGTTGATAATAAATAAAAGTTATTATGTAGTCTAACAATGTTTTTCATATGAAATTGGCACATAGGTCAAGTGTGGATGTTTTGAGGTAGGGTAGGAAATATAAGAACCCTAGAAAAAATGTGAATCTCTAAGTAATTGTTTCAAATGTAAAGGAAAATCAGAGAGTATATTATGTTTAATGTATACTTACAGGTGTGTGTGTGTGTAGGATTACTTGAATAAGAAAATATGGAAGTTGTATAGGTTGGAGGGTCGACTAAGATAATAGTCACCTTTTATTCCAAGTTCAATACCCTATGTCCTAGCACAAAAGATTAGGAAACAAAGAACCAAAATGGATTCCCCACTAAAGGGACCCTCAAGGTCTCTAAACTAGATAACATACAACTTTACATGTGTCGATACAAAGATAATCATAATTTTGACACGCATATAAATAGTAGAACAAATTTATAATAGAGAAATAAGCATTGTCTTAGAGGCAAAATGTCGTGCATAAAATCTTGTATTTATTAAAGTAAATATAATTAAAAAGTATCCTCTAAACCCTTATTAAAGAACCGGTGTTAATACATACATATAGAGGAGAAAATTAAGATAAAATATGTCCAAAGAGAGATTAATAACTGAAAAAGATGTTTGTGTTTTTCATCTTTGTGCTATCAATAAGGGACAAGATAATGTCCTCTTAAAGGAAAGATAAATATATAAATTTTCCTTTTATAAAATAGAGATATGGTCAAATCCTTGCATGAATTTAATATGAGACAAGATAGCTAAAAATAGTTAAAAACCCTTCTATAATTAGCATAGGGTGTAGTTGTTTCTAGAATCCTCGATCCTCATGGGAACCCAAGAAGTTAGGTGATAAAAAAAAAAATTACCAAATAAGTTAAGACATTCCTTTAATGGCATTTAAAGATAGGCATATATCCTTACAAATTTTGGGTTTTATTCACAGGGAGTATAATTACATTACGACCGCTAGGACCAACCCTAACATTGTGAAAAAATATTTAATGGCAAACAAGAACTTGCATGATATTCATGGTTTTTTGGTGCCCAAAATGAAAACTTGACATGAAATTGAAAAGAGTGTGTAAGA
This sequence comes from Pinus taeda, assembly GCA_000404065.3. Classification (NCBI taxonomy): domain Eukaryota; kingdom Viridiplantae; phylum Streptophyta; class Pinopsida; order Pinales; family Pinaceae; genus Pinus; species Pinus taeda. The sequence goes on from APFE031488816.1 coordinate 12,408, forward strand.
ACCTATAGCCACGTGAAATTATCATGTGGAGTAAAACCATGAGATTATGTTAAAAGTCTGATGAAATGGAACAAAGTCGAGCATACTTACATCATGGTAAAAAGAGTGCTAGATCTTCTGAATTAAAGAAACCCTATTCAATGAAAAAGAACCTTGCAAGTTATGGTTTCATCTTGTACTTGTACTTTATGTAGACGATTCAAACCCATCCCTATCAAAGAAAGAGGACACACAAGGGTCACAAAATGTCTTTAGTTAGAAACCTCTATTTAAAAACCTAGATAAAATATTAGAGAGACAATGTTTTCTAGAGAATAAGGTAGGGTTTCAAGGGGTGAATTACCTCCAAGACCTCTTCCTCACTGTGATTGAGATCGTTGAATAGAAAAACCCAAGTCTGTATCACAATATGGTTCCAAGTTCAAGCCCTTAAATATACCAAAATACCAACCTTTTTTACAAATGAACATTCAAAACGGTTAGTATTCCTTATAATAATTTGGAAAAGATTTAATAACACTTAGCACAAGGACACTATAGGAGGAAGGAAGAGAATTGGAAAAGTTCCAATTAGAAAAAATATAAAAAGAATTGATAGAAGTATACTAGAAAGGCAAACGAGGGATTATCATAGCTAACCATAGACATTTCCGCAATATGCACATTTACCTCCATCAAATTATAGAAGAAATCCCTTAGGGTTTGCAAGAATAAAAAATCCCGCAGAACGATTTCCTCCAGAGGTCTTCATGAACAATGAAGGGTCATTAATGACATTAGATAGGGAGGTTACCCTAACCTCCTCTCGACATACCTTGATTGCTTGTTATGTACAATTAAATCCTAAGCATTGAGAGTGGTAATTGTAGTGAATGCCAGAGAGGTATCAACATCGATGATACATTAACCACATATGTGTGAGTACAGTGATGTAGTGGGTCACTCAGTCACTGGTAGATTTACATACAAACTAATATAACTAAATACATCCAACAAATATGGAATAATATGTTAATTGATAGATGAAAACTTATTCTATAAGCCTAAAGTGGTGACTGAAGGATGGGTTTTGGAATGTCAATATAATATAGCTACAATATGAATATTATTAGAAATATTACATGACTTAGAAATCAAACATATGCAAATGAAAGCTTGAGTTAAGCCTAAGGTTTACATATATTTACAACCCTAAATATATAGATAGAGAGATAGAGATAGATAGATAGATAGAGAGAGAGCTTAAGTTAAGTCTACAACCCTATATATAGAGAGATAGATAGATAGAGAGAGAGAGATCTTGATTTAAGTCTACAACCCTATAATACAGAAGAGAATAGATAGAATAGACATGAGAGCTTGAGTAAGTCTAAACCCTATATAATATATTAATATATAATAGTATATATTATGGAGAGAGAGAGGAGAGAGAGAGATCCTTATGTGTGTAGGCATAATATAAAGTTCAGTATGATTTATTAGAATAGAAATAATCTGAAATCAAACATATCAACTGAAAGCTTGAGTAGGAGAGAGAGAGAGAGAAGAGAAGAGAATATTCTTTATGTGTATAGGCATAAGAGCCATGTGCTCTTAGAACTAACAAGAAACAAATTTGAGTTCCATGTTCATGTTGATCAAAATAATTATGAATGGAACACATACAATTAAGGAGGACTCAGTGAAAACATTTGTACATACATGTAATAATATAGTCAATTAAACAATATTGCAATGATTTTAAAAAGATACATTAATCATGATTGAGAGAGAGAGAGAGAGAGAGAGAGAGAGAGATTCTTTATGTGTGTAGGAATAATATAGTATAGTTATGGTATGAATATTATTAGAAATAGTACATGACTCTGAAATCAAACATATACAAATGAAAGATTGAGTAGAGAGGGAGAGAGAGAGAGAGTAGAGAGATATTATTTATGTGTATAGGCATAAGATCCATGTGCTCTTAGAACTAACAAGAAACAAATTTGAGTTCCATGTTCATGTTGATCAAAATAATTGTGATGGAACACATACAGTTAAGGAGGACTCAGTGAAAACATTTTTACATACATGTAATAATATAGTCAATTAAACAATATTGCAATGATTTTGAAAAGATACATTAATCATGATTAATATTTTCCATGATAAGTGTATAAGGTCACACAATATCTTTATCACATAATAAATACGAATGAAATGTAAGTGGATGAAAAATACATTTAATCACATGGATATAATTTGTATTTTTCAAAAAATCAATTACTAATTTCAATTTAAAGGGGTAATTTTATTCCCTCAAGAGAGAGATGTGACATGGTGGCTAACAAAATGGTATTCTGGGAGTGTTGTTTCCATCTAGCTATGAATGGATAGTCCAATGGTGTTTGGGAAATGCATATTGGGAGTGGTGGCTTCTATCAGGTGGTGGCCTACAAAATCATATTAGTAGAGACTTGTGAGCTTGTGGTGGCTAGCAATATTGTTAAAGGGGTATTGGATCCTAGCTGGTGGACGTTAGCTGAAATATGTAAAATATTTTATTGACATAATAATAAGAGGATGAGAAGAAGCATGAAAACAATGGGTGGTTTTTGTCCCTTCATGGTTTCCACCAGAAATCATTAGCGTCTTATTTCCGTGATTATTTTTGTGGTTATTTATTATGTTATGATGCTCTAATATCTCCTAATGTGTTTCAAATTTTAATTGTTTAAGGGATTAATTAATTGGTGAAAATTTAATAAGTGTCATCACTCCAAATCGTGTTTCTATTATTATCTTCCATTGGAAGGCTCACATACCACTCATATGCAGTTGACCACTAGAAGTTCCCATGGACAAGTGAAAGTGAGTTAATATTATAAGTGCAAATAGATTCTTTCATTCCCTTTCTAACAATTTATGCTTTGTAATTAAAAATACTCCCTTAATCAATAATGTTCTCAATGTTGTTTAACTACAGATTTCTCGGTACGCTATATAATCATCAACTGCTACTGTTTGGTGCATGAAACATGTTACACATGACACTCTCAATAAATATCAATTGAAATACCATAGCCAACATTTATACGTAGTGGAAATAAATCTTTAAATTTTGAAACTATCTCATTTATTTACTTCACACTTTTCTACTTCTTTAAAATCATTGATATACGTGTACTAAGTGAGAAATTTATGAACTAAATAAATATGAATTATCTGTGATCATGACAATTAGGATGTTGACCACCAATAATAACTCGGTCAAAAGGCATGCAAGGATAACTGCAAAGAAATATTGTGTGGATACATGGTTAGCTAGCTCTATTATGGAATGTCTTGATTGTTTGAGATAGTATCCACCACTATGTCGATTTCGGAAAATTCTATCTAATAAAAATGGCCTTATTTTATCTAGCGTCACCTCCGATTTTTGCAATCTTTTTTGATGGATAGTCAATGTGGAGCGCACGATGGACTTATTACATCTCAATTTTCCAAAAAAAATGTTGAAATGTTTTACATTTTCCATTTGGGCTTCTTTGTTAATAGTAGGACAAGGTCTTATTTAATTTTATAATATTAGGTGCAGATCCCTCTACACCTTCTTTCTTTGTTTACAACTAGTAATGATTACATAATGCATCAAAACAAATGCTATTAAGAATTTGAACAGTTTTGCATTTTCCATTTGGGATCCTTTGTTAATAGTAGGACAAGGTCTTATTTAATTTTTTAATATTGGGTGCAGATCCCTCTATACCTTCTTGCTTTGTTTACAACTAGTAATGGTTACACAATGCATCAAAATAAATGCTATTAAGAATTTGAAAAATGTCCTGATTATGTTTCAATTAAGTGCTACATGGACTATCACATCACTTTTATAATTTGTATATACACTTAGAAATATATTTACCTTTATGGACACTATAGCTTTTGCTAGTCTTAGAATTAAGCCTTAATTCATTTTTTAACAGATGTCAGTGCACACTGTGGGTGACTGATTAAGTTTATTAACATTTCGTGTGTGTTAAAAAACATGAAAATTAATACCTTGGGGAAATACACAGAAAAATAAAGAAAAAGTAGATCACTCTGATACCACTGATGTGCGTTTAGGAAAGGAGAAAAATGAAATATATCTTATTAACCCAAGACATGGACATATGCAATGGGAGTATTCAAAAAAAATGTTGTACTCGATCAAATTGTGCGAAAGAAGTGTGTGGAGGGTAAATGTGTGTATAGATGCAAAAGTGGGGCATAAAGGTTTTCTTGCACATAACCCTCTTATGCATATTCTTTATTAAGCACACTAAAAACCTTTGACCTTTCACATTTGATAAGAAAACACATATTTTGTACCATTAAAATGCAAATAATAAAATTCGTTTTCCTTTTCGTAAACATATTACAATATATGAACAATGGTAGTCTTTCTCATTTTTGTTGGACACCTAATCCACTAAGGATTAGTGAGGATAAATGTGAACAATTTGAGAAGTACAAGAGACCTCTTGCAATAGAAAACCAAGGGTCATAAACATGTATTAATATGAATATATTTGTGAATATAAAATGGATTAGACATTTTATCTTAATTTGTTCTTTACATTTGTTTGACTTTAACATGGTATCGTAGTGGGCGAATTCTTGCCCTGCTCAAATTTGAGCCACTAGTTTTGTGGCCTTTATTTATGTCATTCTAACCTGTCATGGCTAGTTTTACATAGATATTTGGTTATGATTCGAGCAAGGAATGCAACCTCTCCTATCACAATACAACTTTGTTATTCCTAGGTGTAACTCTTCGCAATAATTACTTTAGTATCTAACCCAATGCTTATCTCTTCCACTAAATCTAGACTCTTCTACCCCTTGGAAAATATATCTATAATATTGTCAAGCTAATCCATGGCTATCATAGTCTGTTTAATTCCAACCACATTGCATATACGTTATGTTTTCCACCATACCCAATTGTGTTAGGCTCTTGAGGCCTTCGACACACAAACCCTCAACCTATTTGGTTTCTTCTATTTTGGTTACTAATTTTTTTTTAGAGTGATTCTCAAGTTTTCATGTGTTTCTTGTGTGCACATGTGCCTATCTTGCATTAAAGATAGTGAATTAGGGTATTACTGGTCGTTCTATTGTATTTATTTGGAGTTTGATAGTCTCATATCATTCCTCATCTCCATCTACTTCTGTTCATTCCCTCTATCTAAAAGAACAAGTATGTTTCTTCTTATCATGTGCATTATTCACTCCATGACTAGCCTTGGAGTCTACACAATACTCAATCGTCATGGGGAGTTGGGTCACTTCTTATTTGAGCCAATGTTAGAGAAAATGTGTACACATATATGCTATTAGAGGAGTCACTGTTTTGTGAGTCGCTCTGAGTTTGGAAAAATTTATGCAATTTGAAGAATCTAGTAAGTGCATAAAGTTATCTTCCGTCTAGAAAAAATATTAGAATGTGATGCAAGTTTTAGTGGATTATATATTAGGTGAAATATAAGCAAAGGATGTCTAGCCACTATTTGGATGCCATAACTAAAATTCCTTGGAAACTAAACCACCAATAATACAACATCCTTTCTCAAAGCATAAAGTATCTTCCATTACTTTCACTTCATCATGTCCATCGTTGGAAGTTTCATGGTTTCTAATTGATTATTCTTCATTTTCCAAAGGTGGAACCAACTCGCAATAACCAACTCAATGCAGATGGTATGCACATTAACATATTAATGACCATACATATGATGAAATTAACTCTGAAATAGGATTTTAAAATGAAAATGTGAAAATATTTTGGTAGGAGCAAATCATTTGGAAGCAATCCATCTTATTTTGGTAATTTTTTTTCCTTTTGGAACCCAATAAATAACCTATTCTAGTGGTGGGATGTATTGATATTAGTTTTTTTAATCATCTACCATCTAAATGCATGTTGCAACATTGTTCATTCACTAAGCTTACAATGTTAATAAAATGCCCAAAATTACCGAGTTATTAGAGTTACTAAATACTTTAATACACTCCACTGGTCGTGATACAATTGAAATTGGTGAGGGAACTATCTCTAATATTTGAAATTGTTTTCAAAATACATAACAAAATTTTGCGTTTTTGTAGCTTGAGTCACAATTATAGCGAGATGAGTTGCAATAGTATAGTCATCATTCAACATGAGTTTTTATTCAAAACAATTCCCTTTTTGAGTTTGAAGTTGACTCCCATGAACAACCAGAAACTAATCAAATCTATGAGTTTGTGGTTGGTACAGTTCCTAGTGCAAGAGAAAATTTGCATGCAGATGAAAAAATTCAAGTTGCACTTCCCAAGCCCATCATCAAACCTTGGGAAGAGATTGTCAACAACAAGCACAAACACAGTCTTGGATATTACAAGGAGGTGTACCTTCATACTGTAGACTAATATAAGCCCATTTAGTTTCAAAGTTTTGGGTTTCTTCATGGTGGTTCATATTAACATGTTCTAGATTCTGCTCCTCTCCCACAATAACCATAAAAAATTATCAAATGCAAACACTATGATAAAGTTGGCCATGTACAATATAACTATTCTGATCTTCACTTGTGTGAGCATTTTCATAAAAATACTCATCATTCAAACAAATTCTTAAAAAACAAGCTTCCTACAAGAACAAAGATTCACCTTGCATGATTTCTTCATGGAGATAGGCTTCAGAAACAAAGTATATATTTTGCTCATACTTTAGTTCCATTCTTGAGTATTAACACGTCTTGCAATTGATATTGCTTCATCTTCTCAACCTGTATCTGACAGGGGGGGGGATTTATGGTCATCTAAAAGCTTCATATATAAATCAAGTGAGCCTAAGCCTGCTTCTTGAGCCTAGAGCTAGAGTCGTCCATACCTAGATTCAGAGTTGTCACCAAAGAAGCCCATGAGAAAGAACTTTGGTTGGTGGCCTTCCTTCAACCACCATAGGTTGAGACATCAATAGTATCCCTTTCTAGAACATTAGGGAGCACTTCCTCTAGGATAAGACTTCGTCTTCTAGCCATATTTGGAATAGTTCCAGGAATTGCATAAGTGTTCCAGCTTGATACATCAATGTTCTCCCTTTTCACAACATTAGGGAGATTTTCCTCTAGTAGAAGACTTCAACTTCTAGACCCATATTTGGAACTATTCCAAGAACTGCACCAAGTACTCTAGTGTTGGTGTTCATTCTTAAACCAACACCTGTTGAGACATCTAATGTCTATGTAACTATGTTGCAAGTTTCTCTTGTCAAAAAAATATTATTAGCACTAACGTTGGTTAAAGTAAGGGATCTGCACAAAAATACATGTGTAGAGCTAATGCATCTATGAGTTAAAGACTATTCAGAGGGGAAAACGTGCATCGATGTTTTCATGGAGTTTGACTAAATATTTTACACATTTATGTCTTCGATTATTGACCCAACTACCTAGAGTCTCATTCCAGTTACAAAATGAAAATATTATTGCAGTCATTTCTCAACTAAGGGATGTATGAAATAATACATATGTCAGAATTTCAAAGCAAGATGCATACAGAGTGAAAGTAGATGGACAAACAATGCTTATTTCATCGACAAAGGGAAAAATATAATTTTTAATATCTTTGCAAAAGATGGAACGAATATGGAGATGATCAATTTATAATTGAGTTCTGTAAAATTGTTGTTTACAATCAAAATGTGCCAAACAAACATGTCAAGGGAAGAATGTGTACAAAAGTGTAGAACTTGTACGTATTTAGAACAAGTGCTTTGTGGAACAGAGGTGTACCACAAAGGTCTACGGGGATGGAAATGTGTTTGCACATGACGAGGTGAGTATGTGTACTGAAGGGGGAAACTTGTGGTGCACAAGAATGTGTTGAGCCATTTATTATGCTAAGTAGGTGATGTCATAGGCTAAATTCTATGCAAAAATAAATAATGTACATAGGTAAAGTAAGTATTGACTTCAAGGAATAACCATCATTTCACCCCTTCTGCAATTGTGGAAGCTAGAGGAATATAGTATTACATTTAATTGATACATGCAACACAATCATAGATATTAAAGTGCTAAATTCCATTTCAATTGACATTAATTACTTGATTACAAGAAGTGAGAAGATTCTGATCAATAACAAACCATTCTAATTTTTTATAAATGCTCAAAGCATATCCTCGAAAACTTATGCAAAAACATTATCCCAGAGCACTTCATAAAATTAGTGAATAGAGTAATCAATCTTTGTCCTTGAAAAGTCTTTAATAGTAACCAAAACAATTACAAGAATAATATTTGTACTTAGATTCAAATGCCAATTATCATAGCTACGATTAAAATAAATACTAAATATGTAACGGAATTGTAAGAGCCAAAACTATTTTTGAACATTTATTTTTTATTTTTGACCAATAAATGAATGTTAGATATAATATAAAAGCTCAAGGCATATCCTCGAAAAATTATGCAAAACATTATCTCATAATTCTCCACAAAATTGGTGAATAGTCTCAGAATTTGGACAGAGTAATCAATCTTTGTGCTTGAGAAGTCTTCAATAGTGATGAATGCAGTTGCAGTAACAAGAACTGTATCCATATTGAAATGCCAATCATCATAGCCATGATTAAAATAAATGCTACAAGAAGAATAAATATGATATCCAAAACTATTATTGAACATTCATTTTCATTGTGATCAATTACAAAACATTAGATATAATATAAATACTCAAAGCATATGCTCGAAATCTTATGTTAAATTAATGTTTTTGGAAAATGATACAAAATTTAGGCCTATACAAGATATTTTGCAAAATATTACCTCAAAATTCATCTCCATATCGTTCAATTACAGGACATTAGATATAGTATAAAAGCTCAAAGAAAATCCTCCAAAACTTGTGTTCAATTAATGTCTTTGGAAAACACCATAGAATTTATACATATACAAGATCTTATCCAAAACATTATCTTAGGATTTTTACAAAATTGATAAAAAAACGCAAAATTAGAAAAGAGTAATCATAATTCAAACCAAAATTGGATACACTCCTTGTAGAACCTGATTTATGGTGACCAATATTTTTTATCCCATAAATTTCTTATATCGATAATGAGAATTTTTTGATACCTCAGCTTAGTGTCTGATTCACTATGGAGATACGACATTTTATCTCTTTAACTTTCCTCCCCTTCATTTCAAAAAATAGCAACAATTTCATTTATAATAAACTAAATACAAATAATAAATGATAATTTAACTCTAAAATATGGGTATCTAGATAATGGAAGGCATGTGCAAATGGAATGCCTTATGTAACTGAACTTATACTTAGATACTAAATTGCTTCAAAATTTTATGGTGCAAATAATAACGTTTGATTCCTAAAGTGCTTATAAAAATCTTGATACTTAGTCACAAAAGTAAATGCATTTTTCCTAGTGGGGACTGGAATTGGGCGTTTGTGAACCTTAATATGAAAAGGGTACCTCGAATGAAAAATAATAAAGTGCATCAAGGAATTGGCTTAGTTCATAATAACATTGATCCAACAAACTTGAATAATTAAACATTAGTAAAAAAACAAATTATCCGAGATTTAAGAACACTCATAATATGTCAAAGCATAAATTGTGATTGTTTGACTCTCAGTTGTCTTTCAGATTCACGATTTGTTCAAGGAATTTATTTTGTAATTTAGCTGGAATGTAATATTTCATGGGATTTATTGTAATCTATTTGACATGTTGATTGCATATCTCCTCATTTTCCCTAGCCTCTTCTTGAAATCGAGCAACCAAGGTAGAGTTATGTTTGTTAGCACTAACAAACGTAATTAGATAATTACTAATTTCCTTTATGGTAAAATCAATTATACTATTGAAATTTGTTGCCTTTGATTGTTTTATCTTATCTAGTTCATCCATTAATGCGTCTCTCAAAATTAGTCCAGTCATATGTGATGCATGTAACGTTTAGATCCCATACAGTTTATATCGCCTTGAAAAAGGAATTAGCTCTTCTACTCTCTATTTTTTCACATTTAGAAATAACGTTCTCCAATGATCATATTCTCTCACACGATGCAACTTTGATTTTCTTCACTTTATTAGCATTTGACCATCCTTATTTATTTTTTCCCTAGATAAGAGAGTAAATCAAGATTCTAAATAAAATCACATAAATCACTATCTATGAAATGTCTATCTTGCTCAATACCACTTTTCATCCACTCGACAAATGACTTTGTTCTTTATACTAATTATTTTTTATTGTAGGCTACTTGCCATACATGTTCAATAATTCGCAATATTTCAAGTATACTATATATAAAATATGGTTTCATTTCATTAAGGGGGTTAACATTTTTATCAAATCTATGGTATGCCTAGGGGTAGAAATTTACAATGGTGGTTCTCATATTGCTAGTGGAGTCGTCACCAAAGGACCTGGATTTCGAACATTTCTAGCTCTTTTATTCTTTCTTTCAGTCTCAAGTTTTCTCCTTCCTATTGGCCAACAATTTGTGCAAGTATGTTACTAGTAGCTTGATGCAATTTCATGAGAGCCATGGCTCCAACCCCAAACAAATCAACATGCATGTTTTCTTAATCAATAACCTTTTTTTTTATGAACTTTTACTTTTTCATTTCTCAAATTTTTATTTCCCCTTAGCATAGTTTTCCTTTTGCAATGTGAGAGGGTGAACATCGCATGTAGTGGCTTCTTTAGTAATTTTCTCCATTATTTTCTGGTTTTCTACTAAATAAGCATTAACCCAAATTTGTCATATCATTGTCAACTCCCATGTTCATAGCTTCTTCATTGCTTTCTATTTTGGGGGGAATTTTGGATTTTGTTGATTTAGTTGTATGCACTCTTTCTTTAGTGAATCTCTGAGGAGGTGATTTATCATATTTGGCACCTAATAGTCCACTGTGAACCAATGTCCACTTGCACTAGCGTTTCTCCTTTTTTTACTAAAAGACGAACATAGACTAATACTTGCTTTCGAATGTACAGATTGTTGCATAGGATTTGTGCCTCTTTTCTTGTATTTTACTTCCATACCAATGCTTGAATATTTAGCAATTTCTTATATATCTATTTCCAACTCTCTTTTCTCTCTAACTCTTGGAATCAAGTTCTCATACCTAATATTTTCTAGGTGTGCATTAAATATGCCTTACGTCTCAACAACTTTAATGGATTTAGCTTCAATTCGATTAAAATAATCTAAAGTATCTACATGCTCTACAACATGAGCCACAATCTTCATGGTGATTTCTCGAACAATAAATGACAAAGAAATAAATTTTGTTTTCTTTCTTCCTTCAAATATAAACATTCAATCAAGATATTTCCTACAAACTTTAGCAAAGAAATACCTATCTATAAGAAAGTTTGGCAAAAATTATGGCTCACCTTTAAACCCATAAATTTGAATTACAGTATTACTTTATCTTTCTTCATTCATACCTTTTCCCCATAGGAAAACCTGAGCTTGCATAGATATTAACTGGGCTCTTGTCCATTTATCATGTAATTGATTTTCTTTACAAAGACATCTTTAATTAGAAAAAATTTAAAGAACCTTTATACTTCCACAGTGTGGGATACCTGAATTACATTAGTTCTTAGTTGACATTGAATTAAGTATTATTTTATCAGGTATGCCATCATGAAGAATCTATCCATCGTAGACAAATTTACTAACTCAAATGATATCAGGCTAGTTGAATAAAAAGTATTTGTTATATGGGTAATAAAGTATAAAGATAATTTATCTGAAATGAGGGTTTAACAACTTTTTATGCCTACACGAACCTCCCACTCCAAATCTTAACAAATATATGATCTAGCTTATGTTGACAATTGCGGAATTAAATACTAGAAACAGGTGTATGCCTTTGCTTGTTTTTAATTGTTTAAGAGCTTTAAGTCGATTTGTTTATGCTGATATTAAACACACATAAAAGCCATATAATGCAGCAAATAAACATCAACACATAACAACAAATTTAATCTAGGAGTTCACCCGAATATCGCAGGCTACGTCTCCTTGAGCTTTTGTCATCTTGACTTGGCTCTTTGGTATTATGGCAAAGTTTCTTTTACAAGTTCTGCACTTAACTCCAAAGCTTACTAAACTGAACCAATGGGCTTAGAAATCCATCTATATCCCTGTCATGGTTGTCATCACTCTGTAAATAAATCTAAGGTCCCTTAGACTTGATTCCTTCAATCGGTGCACTAAGTTACCCTCAGCTTCTTGATGGCACTAACTCCTTCAGAATTATTTGACTGTCATTGCAACCTCTTCTATTGTCTCCATCATATATCATACATCAACAATATACTGATCATTTTCTCAAAAATGAGCACTGCATCCCCAAACTAGACCTTCCTCCATGGTTGGCACTGGGCTGCCTCAAACTTCCGTGTAGCATCTCGACCTTTAGAAGTCTCCAAATGCTTCTACAAACCCATAAATAGATTCATAAGGCTCAGTATAGTCAGGAATGATTGTTGGTTCACTGAGAACGAGTACTGGTAGCTCCTACAACTGCAACGAACCCCTGGTGGCCCTAAGCTTCAAAATCTTCGTGAATGAAAATACCTTGAAGATGGCTTCTTCAGTTTCTATGGACTATTCCATTGGATTTAGAAGGCTCCAATTAACATATCTAGCCTCTTGTTTCACTCTCTTTGGTCGAAAACAACTGCTGGAATACATTTGGTCAGCGTCCCCTAGGTATACTCCACCAAAATTGGTTAACTACACTTAACTTCAGTTAAAATTTGCATAATCCGTTGGAGCTGGCAGTTACCAGAACCATCAATGTGCATGTGATGGGTTAACTCCCTGGCAGTTAAGGATGAGACCGTTGAGTTGGCAGTCAACATGCAACCGAATGGTTTGTTGCTGCAATTGGTGGTATGTTGCAGACATGTGACCAAGTCTTATGGGACCGCTGGCGGGTAAGACAGCTAGCGATCCTAACCCCCAAACTGTGACCGGTTAAAAACTAAATATAACATTTGAACTTGATATGTTAAGAAACATCATAGAGTAGATTTGGTAGCGTGTTGGTTTGTCTTGTCAGAGGTCATGGGTTCGATTCTGTTGGACCCCAACAAGCTTTACCATACTATTCCAGGTCCACGTGGTGGCCTTCAAGCTTGCCATGTGTCAGCACTTGATTGGTCAACCAAAAGGAATATTTTGGGGAATTTTCCAAAGAATATACATTGGAATATTCTTTTTAAATCTTTTCAAAAATCATTTTATTCTTGGAAATTGTAGTTTACTGGACTTTTTCAAATTGCGATAACTCCTTCATACAGTGTCGGTTTTTTGAACCGTTCACAGCATTGGAATTAGGAAGATGAGAACTATCCAGTCACTCAAGTTCAACACTCTTTTGAACACTTTGAAATTTGAGTTATCATTAAGGTCCTGGATCAATATCTGATCACTCCTCCCCATTGAGAATTTTTTGGACCCAAAAAGCTGATATACTAATCTAAATAGTAGATGAGAGTACAATACCCTCTTTTTTCATCCTCCATACACTTGTATTGTATGGCTAGTGCATTTGAACCAAAACTCAAAGGTAGTCGACACTTCCCTTCCTAGATGTGCTTGTCCTCTTGTTAAGAAGTGTCTTCCTTGAACTCATTTAGAATGTACAGAAGGTAGTTGAACATTTCTTCCAAGCCACTTCTATGGAAACCTTTGCTACTGCAAATCTTCTTCTGACATCTTGTCAAAATACAAGAAAACAACTTGATGACATAAATTCTTGCTCCATCAAAAGAAACAAATTTCACATCATGTGAATAATCATCATGTATTTACATCTTGTGTAAAAATGATCAACTAAGTCACAAGCCAACAAAAAACATGCATTTTTAAACAATTAACCCTTCATGTCAAGCATGTACATAAATGATTTTAATGATTCTTTTATAAAGATGAAACACTTCATCATTATCTCCCTTTTACAATCTTGGAGACCAAATAAACTCTTCCAAGTCAACATGACATTACATGCATGTTTAAACAAAATGATCAACCATCAAGTTAATTACACATACATGTTGAAATACAAGGAAATCATCAACATCCCTGTGTTCATACATATCATTCTTATGCATGTATTCGATTCTTCATCTTTCTCTTAAGTACAATAATAAGTACAGGATCCTCAATGATCTGTACATGTACTTTCAAAGTTGAAATGAATATAATTTTGCTGCAATAAAGTGAGTCTACATACTCAACTTTTCCATCCTGCAACTTGCATTCCATTAGCGAAGAAATGCAAATAGATTTGATACATTTCTTTTCACATCAAAAGGTATGTAACTTTAATTGGATAAGAACTCTAACCATTTCTTACCAATACACATCAAATATTCTTCCTTTAACTGCACATCGATATCAACATGCAGATCATCCTGAAACACATCAATTATGGAAACTTCCTTTCCATTCTTCCCATTTACTTTTTCCACCTTCTTCAAATTTCGTGGAAGCATTTTTTGAATCAAAGTCCAACACTTTTCAGCAATATGTCCTTTCTTATGGCAATAAGTACAATACATGTTCATCCTTTTTACAGCGTAATTTACATTTTCCAATGGAATTTTGGCTTCTTGCCTTATTTCCTTCTAAAGTTTCCTTTATGTGGCCATTCTCTTCCAACATATAGAAACACTATGGTTAACCAAACCACAAAAGGAACATGCAATTCTTTTCCAATGCTTATGTGGAAATTTACCATGCTTAACATAATCAAAAGAAGTGTGATTGAAATCAGATTTATAAATTTTTCTTTCTACTTTGTTACCTTCATGCGGAGGTGAATCAAATGAAGAAGTTGCTCCTTTTGGAACACCATCAATCTCTTCAATGGTTTTAGAGCTTTCATAACTTTCTGATTCAAGTGTATGCTTATGAACACCTTCTCCCTGCAAACTATGTTTCAAACTATTGCATTTCCCAAGAATACAATTTTTACACTCTTGAGGTAGAAGACCTAAAATGAAACACCTTCTAGGAATTGTTTCAACTGCCTTCATGGCTGCTTTGGAACTTTCTCCATAAGATTGTCATAGCCAAGACCCAAATACTTAGGCCTTTCCCCAACCATTATTGGCTCAACAGTTCCCTGTGCATATTTTCCCAATCCTTTTCCTTCGTAGACCATTTTTTATATCAACTTGGACCCTATGCCTCTCATATGTTTTTCAAAAGAACCAACATAAACATTCTTAGAGGAAATTGAAGACAAACTAGGATTGTTTACCTCTTCTTCAAGCTAATACTTGAGTAAGGCTTCTTTGGCAACAAGGAGTTGTGTCTCCAACTAATGCATCCCTTTCAAGTTCATATTTGCAATATGAAGTTGACTCTCTATTTCCTACAATTTGTCAGAAAGAAACTACTTCTCTTCCTTCATGGAATTCAACTGCTCTCGAAATCTGGTGCTCTTCCTTTCATCCTCATACAATTCTCTCACCATATCCATCATGGTGAACAAGTCTTGATTCATGTGTTCATCAAAGAATATTGTGAAGGAGGAGGATTTTGAAAACTCACTTGTAGAAGTTGTCATCATCAAAATGAACAAAATAACTTCAACAAAATTCACAAAGCTTTCAAAGAACTAATGACAAATTTCTGAACTAAATGGCAGTAGAATCAAATTCTTATTCCAACAGCCTTTTGCAAACAAACCCCCTTATGTTTCAAGGGTTTCCTTGAGGTCCTTTGGTAAGGAGAATTCCTTCAGCCCTTCTTCCTTCTTGTCCTCTCCTGGACTTAGCTTGTTAGTAGCTTTCCCTTCACCTTTGAAAACTCAAACAATAGTCAGTTTACAAACAATCAAATAGTAGGATTTGACTATTTCAACACCTTTCAAGTCAAACAAGAAATCTTTTGCTCTATCAATCAACTATCCTGCTCTGATACCACCTGATCTGAAATGAGTGTTTAACAAATTGTTATGCTTACAAGAACATTCCACTCCAAAGCTTAACAAATATATGATCTAGCTTATGTTCACAATTGCGGAATTAAATACTTGAAACATGTGTATGTCTTTGTTTGTTTTTAACTTTTTAAGTGATTTAAGTTGATTTGTTTCTACTAATATTAAACACACATAACAACCATATAATGTAGAAAATAAACATAAACAAGTAACAACAAATTTAATCTAGGAGTTCACCTGAATATCGTGGGTACATCTCCTTGAGATTTTGTCATCTTGACTTGGCTCTTTGGGATTATGGAAATTTTCCTTTTACAAGTTCCAAAATTAACTCCAAAGGTTACTGAACTGAACCAATGGGCTTAGAAAACCATCTATATCCCTGTCAAGGTTGTCATCACTCTGCAAACAGATCTAAGGTCTCTTAGACTAGATTCCTTCAATTGGTGCACTGAGCTACCCTGAGCTTCTTGATGGCACTAACTCATTCATAATTCTTCAACTATCATTGAAACCTATTCTACTATCTCCAATATATATCATACATCAACAATAGACTGATCATTTTCTCAAAGTGAGCACTACATCCCCAAACTAAACCTTCCTCCACGATTGGCACTAGGTTGCCTCAAACTTCCCTATAGCGTCTCAGCTTTTAGAAGTCTTTAAATGCTTTTGAAAACCTCTGCAATTTGATTTAGAAGGCTCATTATAGTCAGGAATGACTGTTGGTTCACTGAGAATGAGTACTGGTAGCTCCTGCAACAGCCTTCAACCCCTAGTGGCCCTGAGCTCCAAAATATCCCTGGATGAAAATCTCCTTGAAGATGGCTTCTTCAGCCTCTCTAGACTATTCCATTGGCTTCAGAAGGCTCCAATTAGCCTAGCTAGCCTTGTTTCGCTCTCTTTGGTCGAAACCAACTCCTGGAATGCATTTAGTCAGTGTCCCCTAGGAATAATCCACCAAAATTGGTTAACTGCACTTAACTTCAGCTAAAATTGGCATAATCCACCTTTTTTAGCACTTCGCTAAGCTAACTGGCAGAGCTGGAAGTTACCACAACCATTTACGTGCATGTGATGGGTTAACTCCATAGCAGTTAAGGATGGGACCATTGAGCTGGCAGTCAACACGCAACCACGTGGTTTGTTGCTACAGTCGACGATGTTTCACAGACGTGTGACCAGGTCTTATGGAACCACTGGCGGGTAAGACCGCTGGTGGTCCTAACCCCCAAACTACAACCAGTTAAAACTTAAATATAACATTTGAACTTGATATTTTAAGAAACATCATAGAACAGAGTTGGTAGCACGCTGGTTTGTCTTATCGGAGGTCACGGGGCCATGTGGCCGCCTTTGGGATTTCCACATGTAAGCACCTAATTTTCCAACCAAAAGGAATATTTCAGGGAATTTTCCAAGAAATATTCCTTGGAATATTCTTTTTTTAATATTTTCAAGAATCAATTTATTCTTGGAAATTGTAGTTTACTAGACCTTTTCAAATTGCGATAACTCCTTCATATGGTGTTGGCTTTTCGAACCGTTCATGATGTCGGAATCAGGAAGATGAGATCTGTCCATTCTTGGATCAATATGTGATCAAGAATGCATTTGGGAACATACCTTGTATTTTCTCAACCCATCACGTAGTCGTAGAGCCAATAAAAGTCCCTAAAAGTACATGTAAACAAATAAATATCTAAGAGAGAAAGATCACACGGAACTTGAGAAGTTAAGGAAATGCATTCTTGAATAATGTTAGCCCTAACTACGTGTGACTTCAAGAAACCATCTGCTTCTGACAATTTCAAGCACTTATTAGGTTCCAATAGCTTGAATACCCATATGAACGTCTTTGGATTCAGAGGAATTTTTTTTTTTTTGGTAGCATAATTGTTCTTCTTCTTGAATCAAAATTGTTTGCACAAAATGAGCAATTTCTATGAAATCAAAGACTTCTGGAACACATGCAACATTTCACCAATCTGATAATCCAAATCTTGGTGTTGTTCTTATATTTTATTGGAAGATTCACATACCATTCATACATAGTCAACCATTGAAATTTCTCATTTATATAAGTGAGTTAATCATATTAGTTCAAATAGCTTATTTCCTTATTCTACTAGCCATTTCTTCTTTGTATATGAAAATAATCTCTCAATCAATAACATTCTCACTGTCATTTACTGTACAATACTTGGTTCACTATATAATTATCATTTGTTACCATTTTGAGTGTGAAATAAGTTATAAAGGGCATTCTCAATAAACATCAATGGAAGACACCAAAGCTAGTGTTTATAGAAAGTATTGGAAATAAAATTCCAAAACCATCTACCCCATTTGCTCTACACTTTTCTCATGCTTTAATGTTGTCATTATACGTTCCGTAGGTTACAGAAGTTTATGATGTAAAACAAATATAAACTCTTCGTGATGATGAAAATGAGCTTAAATAGTGTCAATAATAACTCTCACTTGAAAAGCATGCAAGGACAACTGCAAATAAAATTTGTGTGGAGATGTGGTTAGTTACCTCTACTATGAAGAAACTTGATCATTGGGTTGGTCCCCATTACTTTGTCATTATCTCTTCTTATTTACAAATAACCTAACACATAGTTTTGAAGAACTTCATAGATGAATGCATCTTTCACCAATCATTGCAAATTTATTTTCTCACTTACCTGTCAACCACGGTTTTTCTTTGTTTGGAAACATGCAATCTTCTAACAATTTTCTCAATGCTACTTACCCCTAAATAAAGTTTAGTTGAAAAATTAATCCCATTAAAAAATAATTCATGAATGTATGGAAGAAGTGTCGTGTGAATTGGAAGTGTGTGAAATAAATGTGTAAAGCGATGAATATGTGTAGAGGAAGGAAGATGAACAATAGACACCTGCACTTGTGCACCATCCACACAACACTTATGCATCTTTCACATATCACACTGACAAAACAAGGAAGGTGGCTGTATTCAAAATACTATAACCAAAAATTGGTTTAATTCATGGAAACAAAGTCAACAAACCTAAATTATAAAATGCTAAAAAGGAGGAAAAATAATGCTTCAATATTTAAGAATACTCATAACATATGAAGGCAAGAACCGTGATTGTTGAAGTGTTGGCTATTTTTAACATTCATGATTTCTTGTAAATTGCATTCTTTGTTTGAAATTTCACCTAAATAGCATTTTCAACATGTCTTAACTATCGAAAACAAAAACAGTCATATGCAAGGAACCCAAAGATCCAAATTTTTGTACATAGACAAGAATTTGCACTTATTAAAATGGGAAATACTGAATAAAAAATTGTCGTGAAATATTGAAGTAATTTCTTGTTGGAAATAATACTCAGAGGGGAGGTGAATCAATATTATCAGATCAAGAATTTTACTTTTTCATAATGAGATTTATATACGCTACTTCATATAGGGGAACTAACGTGTACATGCAACTGCCTTTAAGGAAACCAACGTTTATGTAGTAAACTTATGATTCAGTTAATTCATCATATGTTGATCTTTAATCAGTGCATCAGTACTTCATCAATCATTAAATAGTAACCATGTGCAATATAAACATAATAAACCATCACACATAAGAAACACACATGAACACCAAGATTTAAGGTGGAAACCCAATGTGGGTGAAAACCACCTGCTGTTGTCATCTCTGTCTTCTTTTAATAATAAGAAAATCTATTTACAATCTTATACTAGTGCAGACTCATACCAGTACGCAGGCTTCTACCTAAAGAAGGTTACAACCTTCTCTCATTCTCCAGCTTCTACTGGAAGGGAGCTACAACACCCTAGCTCTTGTACTAGCCAATATATTTACTAGTACATAGGTGCCAGCCTACAGAAAACTCCACTTTTCCACCAAGGGCCATGTTTCATGAAGTTTTAGACTAGATGCTCCTTGCACATATCAAAACATATGAAGACCTTTACTCATCAATAACCCATCAAAATTTTAGAAACTCAAACATCATCAACCATCATGCAGTTAATCTGAAACAATCATATCACTATCATCAGAACACTTTGCTGAACCCAGAAACCTTCATCAACATTCAAAACCAATTGAAACCTCAAAAATTCATGTGTCAGCCTATATACGCTACTTCAATGAAGAAAACTTGTGTGTATACACTATTTCCTTCAGCCCAACCTACATATACCTCTAAATATTATGAATCATAAAATCTCTGAATCACAAACTGTATCAACCAACAGTATATTGAACATCTACTGTCAACTTACAGAACTTTACACAGGAAGGCAACATAAAACACTTCTTCTCACTTATACAATCAATCAAATATCGACCTCCTTATGCATTCATATTTACATCCATATCTAAGAAGACTTCATTGACAAACAATAGTAAAATAGCAGCATCAATAAATCAGCAATACTGATATGATAGATCAGTCATCTCTGAACATCAAGCCTTTCTTCTCTATATGCTACTTGAAAGAATAGAACCTGCGTGTATACACTCTTTGGCCGAGACAAACCTACCTATAGATCTGCAAATATTGACTCAGAACTTTGCTGCAATTCCAGACTTCAGACAAACACAGATCATGATAGATAACGAATAAAACAGGTGCAAAACATCAGATCTTGCCTCAACCAATATCAGATCATTCAAGAATAAGTCATTTCAGGTCTCATGATCCTGATCCAATATTGAACTCAAGGTGCACATAAATATTTCAGATCTAGTCCCAAACATAACCCTGCAACATTAAATATACTTCAAATAGAATTATTCCTTAGAATCTTATTCTCTTGCACATTGGCCTTATGATCCTCTCTTCTTTATATAGTTTTTGGCCTTTATCAATACCATGGATCGAATCCACTTAGGACCAATACCTTGGATCAAATACCACGAATCGAATACCTTGGACTAAATACCTAGGGTCAATAGCATGGTCCAAAGATACCTTGGAACAAATACCTCGAACCAAAACCATGGTTTTCAACATGTACGCACTTTGCCTTTTGTGGGAGTGTGTGTGTATGTTATACACTTTTTCTTTTCTGAATACCTGTGTGTATACGCTACTTGGACTAAGTGAACCTGCATGTATCTCTTAAACTGCTCTTACATCATCTGCTCCCTTCAACTTCTTTATTCTGATCAATAGTCCTTAGTTCCATCTTCTTGATCCTCTGTACCACTTCCCTATTGCCTCTAAATATTCTTGTTTGCCTCTTATCAAAACTGAGTTGACCTGTAGAGTTGCCATCAAGGACAATACTTGTATCATAATGCCAACAATCTCCCCCTTTGGACTTGATGGCAACCATGATGGTGTTGACTAATGCAAGCTATAAAGATTGTTAGAGATACCATACAACACCAAAATTCCAAAATACTCTCCCCTTTGACATCAATGGCAAAGGGCAGACCACTCTACTCTCCTCCTTTGCATGATGCTATCCATACTCCACCTGCGTACATGTCGCATCTATAGAGAGATGATTCAATATAATAAAATGACACTATAACTCAACAAAGTGAATATGACCTCCCTATGACCACGAACTCATACATACATCAATCACCCAACCAAGTGGGGATACAACATATTTGACTCATCTGCCCAGCCAAGTGGGGATATACAAATTTTATACATGACAGAAATACAACAATTATTACATCATGCATACCAAGGATATTAGGGAAATTACATCATATGACCAATAGAACTCATTGAAATATATACCATGACTGATGCAAATAAGAAATGGATGAGTTCAACAACCATAATGCCAACAATGTGGAATGTGAACATTCCCCCTAAACCTGTGCTATCTGTGCATTTCTAGCAAGTTATTCATCAAAGAATCTTTGTCAGCACATAAGAATTTAATGAGAAAAGTATATCAGCAGATTGTAGTCACCAAAAATCAAACAGAGCACAGAGTCAGAACCACTATTTTTCCATTAGAAAAACATATACGCGCTATCATCCAAGGCAACCTGCGTGTACCCACACATATACTTCATGAAACCAGCGTGTAGTAAACTTCTTCTAAAAAACTGGATTTAACAGCAGGATGATGCAGCAAGAATTCCCAGCTTTTGTCTAATATATTCAAATGTTTCTCTGGGCAGTGGTTTAGTGAATATATGAGAAACATGTTCTTTGGGGGGACATACTCCAATTTGACCTTTTTTTTCAAGCACTTGTTCTCGTAGAAAATGGTACTTGATGGGTATGTGCTTGGTCTTGGAGTGCATGACTGGATTCTTTGAAATACTGATGGCACTTGTATGGCACTTGTATTATCACATAGAATGGAGATGGGTGGAGTACATGTGATCTGAATGTCTTATAAAGTTTTCCCCATCCAAAGTAGTTGTCTGCATCAAAATGCAGCAGCCATATATTCTACTTCAGCTGTAGATAAAGAAATTGAACTTTGTTTCTTGTTGAACCAAGACACTAATGAGGAACCCATATAGAATGCACCACCACTAGTACTTTTTTTATCATCAACTTCCTACCCAATCTGCATCTATATATGCATGAAGAGTAAGATTTGCATCTCTAGGATACCATAGTCCAAAGTCCTGAGTTCCTTGAAGATATTTGAAAATTCTTTTGACTGCTTGAAGGTGTGATTCCTTTTGATTTGCTTGGAATCTTTCAACTATTCCTACTACATGCATGATGTCAGGTCGGGTACCTGTTAGATAAAGCAGACTGCCAATCATGGATCTGTAACTTGGTTCATGTACTACTATTGATTCATCATTTGAGCTGAGACTGCATCATGTTACCATTGGGGTACATACATGTTTATAATCTTCCATTCTGTATCGTTTCAAGATCTATTTGAGATATTTGGTTTGTTAAAGAAAAATACCATTTTTATTTTTTTGAACTTGTAGACCAAGAAAATAGGTAAGTTCACCAAGCAAGGACATTTCAAATTCTCGTTGCATTACTGAAGAAAAATTATGACTCATGGATTCTTCATTTCTACCAAAAATGATATCATCAACATAAACGATAATAATTAGCAATTTATCATTTTCAATCTTTGTATATAAATTGCTAAATGCAGAACCGTTCGTAAAACTTTGTTGGTGTAGATATTTGTCAAGGGGGTAATACTAGGCCCTTGGAGCCTATTTCAGACCATAGAAAGAATTTTTGAGTCTACATACAAGTTTTGCATCATTTCCAAGAATGAATCCTTTTGGCTGTTCAATATAAACTTCTTCTTCTAAATCTCCATTTAGGGAGGCTGATTTTACATCCATTTGGTATACTTTGAATTTCTGGAAGCTAGAAAGAGCAAGAAACATCCTTATGGCTTCAAGTTTGGCAACAGGTGCAAAAGTTTCTTCAAAATCTATACCTTCTTGTTGAGCATACCCTTTACAAACAAGTCTGGCCTTGTTTCTAATGACTTCTTTATTTTCATTCAACTTGTTTTTGAATATCCATTTAGTTCCTATAATATTTTTATCATGAGGTCTAGGAATTAATTCCCAACTATCATTTTTTTCAATTTACTCAAGTTCTTCATCCATGGCCTTGACCCAACATTCATTTTTGCATGCTTCTTTTACATTTTCAGGTTTGGTGGAGGATAATAATGCTAGATAGCTTGATGTCCTTGTAATATTTCTTCTTGTCTGTACACCTGCCTCTTTTTCCCCTAAATTTGTGTTTTTGGATGATTTTTTTGAACATACCTGGACGAAGTCTTTTCTTCTACCATTATCTCTTCTTCTAGTGCTTCATTGGTTTCTTCCTCAATATTATTTTGATTTGATGTGGGAAAATAATCCCCATCTTCTTCATTGTCATAATCTTCTGTTGATTTTATCTGTTTTGGATTTTTGCATGCTTCATCAACTACAACATCAATGCTTTCAACAATTTTTGCAAGTCTTTTATTATAACATTTATATCCTTTACTTCTGGAAGAATAACCAAGAAGAATACCTTCATCTACTCTGGGTTCAAACTTACCAAGTTTTTCATCAGTCTTTTTGATATATCATTTGCTTCCAAAAACTTTAAAGTATTTTATAGTAGGAGTCTTACCATACCAAAGTTCATGTGGAGTTTGAGTGTTGTTTACTCGAACATTTTCTTGGTTGAGAATAGTTACGGCAACGAATGCAGCTTTACCCCAGAAGGTTGTAGGAGTTCTAGATTCATCTAGCATAGCTCGAGCCATTTGTTGAACTGTTCTGTTCATTCTTTCAACCACACCATTTTGCTGAGGAGTCCTTGCGGTGGATAATTTCCATGTTGTTCACAAAAGTCAAAGAATTCATTCGAGGTAAATTCCCCTCCTTGATCAGATTTGAGGCATTTGATTTTTCTATCTGATTCATTTTCAACCAAAGATTTGAAGGCTTGGAACTTTTCAAAAGTTTCATCTTTATGCTTTAGAAGACCTATCCAACACATTCTGGAAAAGTCATCAATGAACAAAATAAAGTGTTCTTCTCCACGAGGTGACTTTTTCCTGGATGCTCCATATAAATCAGTATGGACAAGTTTAAGAGGCTTACTAGTTGACCCTTCCTTTTCCATGAAGTGAACTCTGGTTTGCTTACCAATTTGACATGGTTTGCATATTGTATTTCCTGGGATGTCGATATCTGGAAGATCACGAACAACCTTGAATATGCATGCTTTTCTTATTTGAGAAAAGCTTAGATGTCCCCTATGCCACAACCAGTTTCATCATTTTTGCTAGATAGCACTGTTGTTATCCTCCCTTGAGTATGTATAAGTTGTTTGGAGTTCTTGTACCTTTGATCATGGTCTCTCCTATATCAAGCTCACAAACAACACATCCATTTGATTGAAACACCACTTCATTTCCTTGATCACACATTTGACTAACACTCAACAGGTTATGCTTTAAACCATCTACATACATAACATTTCCAGCTTTAACCTGTTCTTTCAAGAAAATAGAACCTTTACCTTTTACGAGAGCAGGAGTTTCATTTCCAAATGAGACATTCTTTTCATTTTCTAAGGCATTATATGAGTGAAGTTTTTCTTTATCACCTGTCATGTGTTTTGAGAATCCACTATCGATGAACCATTGATTTTCTTGTCCTTTTGCATACAAGGCTATACCACATATTTCTGTTTTAGATTCTTTCCTTCTCCATATCTTGGGATTTAATGGAGTTTGCTCCTTTTGAGATGTTTTCCAAAATTTTCTCCTTTATTTAGATTCTTCACGACCAAAGTTGTTACAGATTGAGCATTCTATTTCATTTTCTAGAAGATTAAAGTTATTATAGGAACTTTTCTTGATCCCTGTTACATTCCTTTGATTTCATGCTTCTCTAGTCATGATGGTTTTGTAAGAAACACATTAAGCATCTTTGTGTCCAAAATTATGACATGAAAAACATTTCCCATTAAAGAAGTTCTTGCGACTATCGAATCTATTGACCTGTTGATTGTAGTTTCTATTGAAATTCATATTTGGAGCAAATTGAGTATGATTTACCTGAGGTTGGTTGTGGCTTCTATTCATCCTTGGAGTAAATTGAGTTTAATTTACCTGGTGATCTACTTTATGCCTTTGCTAACGATTGTCATACTGTTCATTGGTCTTTGCTGCATCAAGATAGCTTTTGGTGGAGGTTGAAGGCTTCTATGATTGAGATGCTTCTTCAATATATGCAAGACCCGTCTTTATCAGAGGAGAATGCTGAACTTTGATAATTTCATTTAAAGCTTCTGATCCTTTATCAAATCTAAGATTGAGAGATTTTGTTTTCTCCAGATACTTTCTTAGACCCACAATTTCACATTCTAGTTTTTCATTGTGTTTTTCTTTTTCAGCGAGTTGGTATGTCAAGGTATCTATAATAATATTATTTTCCTCTAAACATATTTTGAGTTTTGATATTTCTTCATTAATGTCTTCCTCTTCTAAAGCATCCCAAAAATTATCATTGTCATAAGCCATGAGAAGCCTGTAATCTTGTCTAGTTTCATCTTCATCACTATTAGATAAGCCATCACTATCTTCATGAGTATAGTAACTCCTTTTATTCACAACTTGTTTTCTATTCCCTTTTGCATATTCCTTTCATTTTTCAAATATATTTTTATGAGGACATCTGGCAGCATAATGACCGACTCTACCACAAGAAAAGAATTTGAAGGGTAACTTACCTCGAAATCTTCCAAAACCCCGTTGAAGCTTTTTGACAAAGTTTACCTATCTTCTTCTTTTGAAATATGTCCTAATTCATTGTGTTCTTCCTTTCCTTTGCTAAAACTTTGAATGCGGCTTCTCTCATATTTGATGGTCCTCCTTTTCTCATCTCAAAGGTAGTTAATATTTTGTGAAGCTGTGTCATAGCGATATTTTGAAGATCTTGTTTTTTTTCTATGGAATACACTTTGGATTCAAATTTAGCAGACAAGGATCTCAAAACTTTCTCAACTAAGGTAACTTCCTTAATTTCTTCACCCAGATACTTCATACAATTGACAACCTCATCTATACGTAGGAAGTAACTAGCTATGATTTCATCACTATGCATCTTAAGAGTTTCATACTGAATTCTAAGAGTTTGAAGCTTAGCACGTTTTACCTGAGAGTCTCCTTCGTAGCTCAGAACAATTTTGTCCCATATTTCTTTGGCTGATTTGAGCTGCATGACTTTGACAAACTCTGATTTTGACAGACTTCCCAATAAAGTATTGACAGCTTTGGCATTGGTTTCATATTGCTTTTTACCTGTTGTATCTGTAGGAATTATTGTTGGAAATGTATATCCTCCTTTGACAATTTCAAAGACATCCATTCCAAGCGATTATAGATAGGTTGTGGTTCTTATTTTCCAATAAACAAAGTTTCTCCCATTGAAGATTAGCAATCTGATGGATCCCACACTTTCTTGATTATTCATGTTAATGGATCTCCCTTCAAGCGATCAAGCTTCTTCTGAAGGACTTGCTTTGATACCAATTGTTGGAAATAATACTAGGGGGGGGGTGTGAATTAGTATTATCAGATCAATAATTTTATTTCTCAAACAGATTTACATATGCTACTTCAGTGAAGTGAACTAGCATGTACACGCGACTGTGCTTAAAGAAACCAACGTATATGCAGAGAACTTGTGATTTAGACAGTTTATCATGTGTTGAGCTTAAACCAGTATATTAGAGATTTATTAGATAGTGCAGTAAAAGTAGAATAAAGAATCAAACATAAGCAACACACATGAACACCAATATTTAAGGTGGAAACCTAATGTGGGTAAAAAGCACCCGCTGCTTTCATCTCTGTCTTCTTTTAATAATAAGAAAATCTGTTTACAATCTTGTACTGGTGCAGACTCATACTAGTACGAAGGCTTCTACCTGCAGAAGGTTACAACATTCTCTCATTTTCCAGCTTCTACTAGAAGGGAGCTACAATCCCCTAGCTCTTGTACTAGCCAATATGTTTACTAGTACGTAGGCGCTAGCCTAGAGAAAACTCCACTCTTCCACCAAGGACCATGTTTCATGATTTTTCAGACTGGATACTCTTGGATCACAACACCAAAAGCTGAAGGCCACGTTTCATCAAATTTTCACACTGGACCCAACAAATCCTTTTAAACTGAAACTGCATCAACCAATATTCAGTTAATCTGAACAATCAGATCACTGACACCAAAACACTGTGTTGAACCTAGAATCCTGTATCATCATCCAGAACCAACTATAACCTCAAAAATCATGCATTAGAGTGTATACACTACTTATTTGAACCCGTGTGCATATGCTACTTCCTTTAACCCAACCTGCGTTTGTCTCTAAGGATATTGAATCATAAACTTTTGAACCAGACTGTACCAATCAGTGAAATTTTGAATATCTATTGTCATATTACAGAGTTCAAAACAGATAGTAGCAAGGATCACCCTTCCTTCTCAATCAATCAATCAATCAGACTCAATTTCCTTATACAACACTTCTGCGTTCAGATCTAAAAGGACTTCATTGACAGACAATAGTAAAACAACAAAATTTGATCAAATAGATCAATTAGATCTGAACAAAAGATTTTCTTTTTGTATACGCCACTTGAAAGAGTCGAACCTGTCTGTACACGTGCTTTGTTCAAGACGAACTTGCTTACATATTTGCAAATTTTGACTCAGAACTTTGCTGCAATTTTAGACTTCAGACAAACCTAGATCATGATAAATAACATGGGAAAAACATCATATCTGGTCTCAATCAATATCAAATCATTCAAGAATAAGTCATTTCAAGTCTTATCACTCCTAATCTAATGTTGAACTCAAGGTGCACATGAAAATTTTAGATCCAGTCCCAAACATAACCCTGCAACATAATATATACTTCAAATAGAAGTATTCCTTAGAATCTCGTTTCTTGCACACATTGGCCTAATGATCTTCTCCTCCTTATATACTCTTAGGCATTTCTCAATACCTTAGACCAAATCCATTTAGGACCAATACCTTGGACCCAATACCTAGGGTCAATACCTTGGACCAAATGCCTCAGACCAATTACCTTGGACCAAAATACCTTGGATAAAATACCTTGGACCAAAAACTTGGTTTTCCAACATGTACGCACTTTTCCTCTTGTATACATTAAATGCTATACACTACTTTTGTTCTGTTAAATCTCCTGTATGCATGCCTTGAATAAAGTGAACCAGCGTATACCTCTCTTTCTTCATTCCTTGGAGTTTGATCTATAATCCTTTGCTGTTGACCTAGTGTGTTGTGAACTTTCATCTAAGTGAGTTGCCATCAAGGACAACACCTGTATCATAATGCCAACATGCTTCCCTATTGTTGTGATCTAACGGACACTATTGTAGGTCTGCCCTGAATCTCAAGGCCCTCCAGTTCGACGGTGACCTTCCTTGAACCCCTCCCCCCCCCACCATTTGGACGACACCCTCCTCCCCTCCCCTTTCTCCTTTTGCACCTAACTTCACGACTGACTGCATTAGCCCTAACCTTGTGGCTGTTACCTTGAGTTATCCTCCTACCCCTTCGTCTGTTGGTTCCCTTAACCCTCTTCCCAGAAACCCCTCGATTACGGTACAGGGGTCTCCTCTGGCGCCTAGTACTGTTGCTCCACCTTCCGGATGCTACGCTGACATCCCTCCTCTCTTGGACGCATTTCCCTCAGCTCACACCAAAACCCTGGAAACCCTCATTCAAACCTTTCTCCATGTGAGGGTTGGTTGAACTCCTCTGAAGCTGCATCAAGGCTGAGCAAAAAATGCAAGTGCTTCAAATCCAAAGTGGAGGATGTCATAATTAAACTTGGGGAAGATATCCAATAGGGAGACTCCATGGACACGAAAAATCGAGTCCTGGTCAGTAGGATTCGAGGAAGGAGCTATATAACGGCTCGGTTGAAGCTATGGCTATCTGAGGTTTGGGGACAACACCTGGCCGATTTTCCCTTTGTTCAAACTTTTGTTAGTGGTTGGTTTGCTCTACGGTTTGCTAGAGCTGAGCACACGAATTGGGTTCTATCCTCTTTCTGGCATTTTGAATAGGCCCCTGTCCTTCTGCGATGCTGGAATCCACTCTTCGACCCAAAAAGAGAATAGATAGGAGTTGGGCCAATATGGGTTCGAATTCCTGGATTACCCCTCCAATTTTGGTCGGAGGACATATTTTGGCGCATAGGAAATACACTAGGCACTTACCTGGAGCACGATAAATAATACTTATCCACCAGTATGATGGCATATTCTAGAATATTGGTATATATGGATACAAGGGGGTGTCTCCAAGAACATATTACATTACAGTGGAGAACATTCTCTCGGCTACAGATTCTAGATTACGAGGGGGTTCCTTTCCACTGCAGATGGTTCCATAAGGTGGGACATCTTTTCAAGGATTGCCCTCTGAATAGCAAGGCATGAGAAAGAGACAAGGATAAGGCGATTCTGCACAAGATCCCACCTGCTAAGGAAAATCACCCCTTCATCTGATGAGGTAGTGAATCATTCGGTTGTGGCTGCTATAGAGAAAGAACCTGTAAAAGAAGCTAAGAAGAAGCATGGAAAAGCACCATACAGGCACCCCTCACCTCCTATGACTAGATCAAGGGCGGCTGCCGAGGCTGCATTCTCCATGGGTATGTTTGAATCTATTTCCTCCTCTGCTTATACTACTTCTTCATCTTTTTGCATTGTTTCAAGTATTTTCCAGGCCTTTGTTCCTTGCTCACAGCCCCCCATCGCCCTGGCCTGCCCCCTTCAAGACCCTTCCCCCACCTTCTCATGCACTCCGCCTTCCTTTCTGGAGGTCCCCCTGTTATAGACATTTTTGGGCATCTCAACCCCAATCATAAATGTCCATAAACTGAGGGCTCCTAAGTCCCTAAAAGTGTTGCTTCACAACCTAAAGGAACAAGGTCAGCTGATTACATCATCTCCCAAAAGTTCTCCACTAAAAACTGCTCATGAATGGAAAAATCTAGACCATACTTAATACCCAGTGCAGAGGGTGCGATGCATATCACCTTCCCATTGTAAAGGGTGCGATGCATACTGAATGGCCCCTTTGTAGGGTGCGATGGTCACGAATGGACAAATGGCAAGGACAATTTGCGAGGTGGAAGATCATGGAATCTTCTAGAAGCTTCCCCTTTGACACTTGCCTCTCTATTTTCAACCAGGGATGAGTAAGAGATCATCATTCTCCAAGTGGAATTAGGAACTATCAGAGGAGGACACTAATCAAAACCCCAAAAGATGACTCACCCCCTACAATCATCTATATATGGATCCCTCATCACAAAGATCCAGAGGCTGGAATCTTGTATCTTGTAGAGAAGTGTTGTTGGTTTTCTGGTGAAACTTCATAGTGTTGGGTGATCTAAGCTTTACTTGAGGGAAGAAGGGCTTTCTTGCTGGAGGATGATGCTGGGTCAGAACATATGGTTGTAATCCTCTTGCTATTCTTGATCTTAATAAAGCTATTCAAGTTTTCCTCCATATTCTTGTATGTTTGCTTATATATGCATTTGTATGGTTAACACATATTTGGTCATGTGTTATTTATGAATATAGATCTTTGTTCTTCGAAAGTAGTATGTTGCTTTGATTCCACAGGTGCTCTTTGAAGCTGGGCAGATGAAGAAGAAGCGGCAAAGATCTATCAGGAAGGAGAGGAATCAAACAAGGAAATCAAGTGCAAGACTAAGGTTGGTCTCCTTTGTTCCACTCTTATCTATTTTCATAAAGGAAAGCGAAAGTAGACTTTACTTGTTTGTTTCTAAGATAGCTACCAGTCTTAGTGGGAATATCAGCATCCGAGTGGACACTATTCCCGGTAACAAAATGGCGACTCCACTGGGGAGTGACTAGATTGTTTGTTAGCCTATCTTTGTTTCTTTTATAAACTTACAGATGGAGCCTGAAGCCAAGCCAGCTAGCCTTCGAACAATGTTGCTTCAGTCTATCTCCGGGTTTTGTTTATGAATTAAACAATCGATCTGCAAACAGTCTAATTGCCCTAAGTGGTGGCTCTAGTAACCTCCTTAGATCAACCCTTGTGATTTACATATACTGAACATCACTTACTCGGCCTAAATCCCTGAATTGAATTGCAAATTGTGAGCAAAAACTCGTTTAAAGTCTCGCACTGGTACCATCGCACCCTGCCTTCAAGGTAGTCTGTATGCATCGCACTTCCCGTGTGCAGTAGGTGCACTGCATACTGAATTCACTGTGTGACAGGTGTGATGGTTAGGGAAGGTTAAATTTACCTTCAGACTTTGGTTTTTTCCTCACTATTTTCAGTCCTATTCAAGTATTTTGCTATTTGTGGTCAGTGTATCTCTGTCAAAACCCCCTTCTCTTACATTATTCCGCCTCCATAGTGCAAAGAACTGTAAGTGTTTTTATGTATTGTGCACCATTTTCAGTTCTCTTTTGCAAAGAAGTAGCATAGTCGAACTGTCGTTTCTTGATCTGAAAGTGTCGTAGCTATAGTTTTCAGTCATAGAAGAGAATCCCATTGTTCTTGATAGTCGATTATACAGTTACTATTGTATATGATTTGAATTAGTAGTTTTTAAAGTGTCGAAAAGAAATTTTCATTTCGAAATCGCAAAGTGTCTCTCTTACCTTCACTTCATTTTGAAATAAATTTGTTGAATATTGTCGCTTTGAAGATAATTCAGATTTGCACTTAGCTTTCTTTATCGTCATTCATACATTAAAAAGGCTGAAAACAAATAACATGCATGTGCATTTGCATTTAGACGCTGGTTTTGATTTAGGACAGTGCATTTAGCATGTGCTCTGTGCTCTTTGTTGAAAGATTCTTAACTTTCTTTCCTTAGTAGCTAGGATTTTCATTTCCAAAAGAAGATTAAACGTTTTTTTATCATCTTAGACTGCATTTTAGGAATTGTATACACATCACACGGTGAACTTGAAAGGCAATTTTTTAAGCAAGATCAACTTAAAATAAATTTAAAGAATCTAACAACGCTTTGGAACCTAATGCACAACATCTAGAGGACTAGGCTAGAGACGTATTTCGGCGTCGTAAAACCTAGTAACTGTTGTTTTCATTGTTGGTTGGGCGATTCCTCCACTCTGAGACGGCAAGTGCCAGTACGGAATTTTGCTCCCAAGTACCGTCCAGTATATTTTGGGAGACCACAATAGGCTGCATCCTTTATCCTTAGGAAGCCGTGTCTGCTGCCCTATCGATCGCAATGCACTGAACACAGCATTCAGGAAGATTGACTACCGTACCGTAAAAAGTATTATGCAATTTTGCGATTGGTTTGGTAATTCCCTTTGCCTAGATCTCCAAAGAAGTCCATTTTTCTCCTTTTCAGACTCCTTAAAGGAAAAGGTCCATCTGAGCACTTGTCACTTCAGGCTCACTAAAAATCGAAGGCGACTAGAGTCATCTTTTGTTTTTTCTTGACTCTTTAAAATTGAAAAGACAAGTTGTGTCAAAGCGTCTAAAATTTATTTTAATCGGAATAACATCACAAATTCCCTCGTTGGTCTTTAGGTTGAGAAAAATGGAGTCTACCAACCAAGGATTTCCCCTTGGAGGAAATCCTAGTCCCTTCTCCTCTCGGGGAGATGTTGGTGCACCCCATATGGCCACATTGCCACTTCCAAGGTTGATAATTGGTTTGCCCGTCTGGCTCTTCTCAACCTCTGTCGTTCAGAATACCGTAATTCCTGAATAGTCTAGTCAGCAACTAGATGATACTAGAGTTTCCCACCAACCTTCTACTTCATCTGATTCTCCCTCTCCTCCTTCCTCTTCGCTTGATAAAGCTGGTAAACCTAAAAATCAAGTAACTGAGAAGAAGAAGAAGCAGAAAGAGAAAAAGGAAAAGCAGAAAAAGAACCAAAATCAAAAGGGGGCAACCAAGCGTCATCTAGTGAAAATCCTCACACCGCATTGTCTAAACCTAAATCTCTTTGTGTCATTTGCAATGGAGACCACTATCACCAAGATTGTCCCTGCATCCCTCAGATCTTAAGGGACTGGTCTTCTCGTTTGCACAATCCGATGTCGTCAACCTCTGATGATCATGTTGAATGCACACCATCAACCAGTGAAAGTGAAGTATCTGGACAGAAAAGGAATCCCATATTTCCTTGTAAATTTTGTGAAGGCAATCACGTCGTCCACCGTTGTCCCTTCCTTGACGAAGTTAAAATAGTTTTGGATGACCGTCCTGCTTCACCGCTACGGCTCCCTCCTGGATATAAAAAACTCTTGCCAAGTCCACCACTGGTTGAAAATCCGGCTGGCCCACCATTGTGATCAGCCAAAGCGTCTATCATTGAAAATGAACCCTCTGAATCCATACCAGACGAAAGTCAAAAGGTCAAGGCAGCAGTTGACCCGGTCTTGCCTTCAGAGTGTTCATCTTCGAATGATACCGTCACTGAAGAGAAAGAGAACGACACCATTCAAATTATTTTCGTAAACACAGACTCTGATGAACTTGGGGGCAGTCTACCCATTCCTTTATCACAGGAAGGAATTTCATTAGAGTCATATCCGGACGTCTACTCGGTCCCACCTCCAAGCAACCTAGTCGTTTCCTTCGACTGGAATCTACTAGGCAGACCCCGTTTACCAGCTAGCATACCATTCTGAATCATTGTACAAGCTTGCAGAATGGTCATGGCTGGTACCATCATCGATGAAGGGGCTTCTGTGAGTATCCTTTCCTCAACTTCTTGGGAAGCGCTTGGTTCGCCATCGCTTTTGCCTGA
Organism: Pinus taeda; assembly: GCA_000404065.3. NCBI lineage: Eukaryota > Viridiplantae > Streptophyta > Pinopsida > Pinales > Pinaceae > Pinus > Pinus taeda. The sequence continues at coordinate 46,744 of APFE031488816.1, forward strand.
AATGAGAAATCTGACAGGCTTTGACAAAGGAACCAGTCGACCATTAGGGATCCTTCCAAATGTTCCCATTACTTTGAGAAGGAAAACCGTTCACATGAACGTGATGGTAGTTCAAGGACCCTTGGATTATAATCTACTCCTTGGATGCGACTATATTTATTGCATGGGAGTCGTCGTCTCCTCACTCTTTACAGTAATGTGTTTTCCGCACGAAGGCAGAATGGTCAAGCTCGTAGACCAAATGTCATTCCCCATTTCACACATACAAAATAGTCAAATGCCATCCTTAAATGATCTTTTCACGCAAGGAATGTCTCATCGATCTCCAGTCTGTCCAGCTGATGAGCACGAGTGATTCAGGAGGATATGACTAAAACCCAAGGGGCATGCACCCTGGCCTGTTTCGGCAGGAAAGCCTTGGGTATAGAGTAGGTTTCTGCGAAGGATATATGACTAGTCTGACACACCCGTCCTCACAGGAAAATGGGATTAGGCTGGAATAAGATACCTTCGTCAAAGTTATGTGAGTGGAGCAACTCTGTGCCACTCACCTTTGTCTATTTCCGTAGACATCGCCAAGGAAGCATTTTGTCCTCAACGCGGTTGGAACTTTCATGGTAACCTAGGAATTTTTCGCTATACCTGGGGGCATGCAATCCTTTCTGCATGCAAGCAAAGAGTGAACATTTATTTTTTAAATTTGTAGGACCTCTAACCCTTTAAACCCGTAAAGCTGGTCGTTTCCTAGCTTGCATAAAGAAAGGATCCGGGGCAAAGCTTCCAAAAGGTGCAAGCCCCTTAAAAATGGCATCTTGAATGAGACATCCTTATTATACAACTGGCAAGTAGTGTTACTCCAGGGTTCAAGCTCGTTTAAAAATAAACCCGCCACGAGCAGTTTTAGCGCATAGTTCAAGCTCGTTAAAAAATAAACATAAGCTATGAGCACATGTTTCCCCTAGAGTATAAGCTCATTAAAAATGAACCGGTAAATAACCATTGTGAATGCCTTATCGTCAGCTTTTGATCCTTGGTCGTGTTCTCATCATCACCTCCACTCTGTTTTTAGCCGATCATTTACCTCAATTTGATTGTTTACCCTTTCGAGGAACATCTGTGAAGAGTGATTCTATTAGCCATCCTTGTGACACTGCCGTGATTGCAAAATTCCAAACCTTACTTGGAATCAACTGCTACCAGAAATCATCACTCATTCCTCAAAAAACGAGTCTCCTTTAAGCTCTTTTCAACTAACTCGTAGAATATGAAAAGATTACCAAGCGATTAGCCTCTCTGGCTCGTTAAAGTCATCAAAAGTGCTATCCCTCCTCTAGATTTTAATCTTTTTGGACTTGAGGGATTATTACACAAAAAGATCGAGCGCTTGTCTTGTTCGGCTCGTTAAAATTATCAAAAATTCATCCCTTTTGTATTATTTTATGCTTTTTCAGACTTAAGGTATTATATGATGAAAAAGAATATTTGGAGTCTCCTTTTCGTCCCTTTCAAACTCTCTAAAAATTGAAAAGGACCGAGTTATCTTTGTCATTAAACTCCTTAAAACCTAATAGCAACAAACTCGTCAAAATAGATGAGAACGAGTTTCACTGTCGCTAAACTCGCTAAAATATAGTGACAGGTTCGCCCGAAGGGCGGATTATAGAACAAGCATATGTTATCCTCCTCAAGCTTGACAAAAATAAAGAGGTACTGGTCAGAAATGATTGGGGAAAATTGGGAAGAAAACTTGAAAGAAACTTTATTGGTAGCAAGTCGCTCTTGAACATGACACTTTCCTTCCGCATCCAAGCCAGGTTGGGTTGTTTCGTTCACTGGTCATCACCAATGGTCTGTCACACCATCCATCCTTGGGGTTAACGCTACCAATCCATCATTAGTGTCACCGATATGTTCAAGAGAAGTCATTCAGACAATTCGCCTGTGTCTCACCCACTGCAATACATTCATGCTCCATTCTTTCATGACCGCCACCCTGAACCCTGTATCGTCAGATATTTTTCACCTCCAAAATCATTTGCTTTGTTCCGTGTTGTAGATGTCGGATTCATTAAGGCCCTCCTACGATGGGTCACTTCTTGTTGACATCAGCTCATTATCCAAGAAGGTTGCCCAGGGACAACCTTTCAGTACTTTGAAGCTTGCATGCCTCAATGGCAAGTTTCTCACTTTCGGCGACAGGTTTACATTAATGGCCTTCGACCGAGAGATTTTGCGTGGTGTTTGACGCCAAGTCCTTTTTCACACCACGCGAATTGTATTGTAGTACCTTGAGGGTCATTATCATTATTGGTGATTCCTCTCGTGCATGTTAACAACTTACATCATTGGTTGGTAATCAAGCGATGTCTTTCCATGTTCGACTCCATAAAATTTTTCCACATGGATCGACTTGTACTCCGAGTGAAGATTGAATGAGTTTTGAAGACCCCGGATCTAGTTTCATCCATCTGGGCTGCGATATATTCAGGAATATAAAGACATCAAATGTACATCATTGCCAAACAGATGATCATCCAAATCAAAGGATGATGAGTTCGAATCATCAGTCTGCCACATAGACGATTGTCTGTCCTATGTACATGAAAATGAATTTATAAAGTTGAGCATGGGAATGCCCACCTTAGCTAGATTGTTATAGACATTTTTGGGCTCTTCAACCCCAATCATAAATGTCCATAAACTGAGGGCTCCTAAGTCCCTAAAAGTGTTTCTTCACTGCCTAAAGGAACAAGGTCAATTGATTACATCATCTCCCAAAAATTCTCCACTGAAAACTGCTCATAAATGGTCAAAACTGGACCATACTGAAAGCTCAATGCAGAGAGTGCGATGCATATCACCTTCCCAGTGTACAAGGTGCGATGAATACTGATTTGCTCCTTTGTAGGGTGCGATGGTCGGGAATGGACAAATGGCAGGGACAAAAATGCGAGGTGGAAGATCATGGAATCTTCCAGAAGCTTCCCCTCTGACACTTGCCTCTCTACTTTCGACCGGGGATGAGTAAGAGATCATCATTCTCCAAGTGGAAGCAGGAACTATCAGAGAGAGGACACTAATCAAGATCCCAGAAGATGACTCACCTCTCTGTAATCATCTATATATGGATCCC
>APFE031488816.1:72011-93968 GCA_000404065.3 Pinus taeda
CTCCACTAAAAACTGCTCAGAAATGGTCAAAACTGGACCATACTGAAAACCCAGTGTAGAGGGTGCGATGCATATCACTTTCCCAGTGTACAAGGTGCGATGCATACTGAATGGCCCCTATGTAGGGTGCGATGGTCAGGAATGGACAAATGGGAGGGACAAAATGCGAGGTGGAAGATCATGGAATCTTCCAGAAGCTTCCCCTCTAACACTTGCCTCTTTGTTTTCGACCAAGGATGAGTAAGAGATCATCATTCTCTAAGTGGAATCAGGAACTATCAGAGAGAGGACACTAATCAAGACCCCAGAAGATGACTCACCTCCCTACAATGATCTATATATGGATCACTCATCACAGAGATCCAGAGGCTGGAATCTTGTATCTTGTAGAGAAGTGTTGTTGGTTTTCTGGGGTAATTTCATAGTGTTGGGTGATCTAAGCTTTACTTGAGGTGAAGAAGGGCTTTCTTGCTGGAGGATGATGCTGGGTCAGAACATATGGTTGTAATCCTCTTGCTATTCTTGATCTTAATAAAGCTATTCAAGTTTTCCTCCATATTCTTGTATGTTTGCTCATATATGCATTTGTATGGTTAACACATATCTGGTCCTGTGTTATTTATGAATATAGATCTCTGTTCTTTGATAGTAGTATGTTGCTTTGATTCCACAGGTGCTCTTTGAAGCTAGGCAGATGAAGAAGAAGCAACAAAGATCTATCAGGAAGGAGAGGAATCAAAAAAGGAAATCAAGCGCAAGACTAAGGTTGGTCTCCTTTGTTCCACACTTACCTATTTTCATAAAGGAAAGCGAAAGTAGACTTTACTTGTTTGTTTCTAAGATAGCTACCAGTCTTAGTGGGAATAGCAGCATCTGAGTGGACACTATTCCTGGTAACACCCCCCGCTATTCCATCCATCTCGGATCTTGACCCCCCACCCTCTAGATACCTTCTTTGTTCCTAGGCTCGATCTCAGGCCCTTGATTCCATGGGCATTGGTCTGATTTCCGCCCCCTACCCCTATGCAACCTCGTGGATGACCTTCTTCTTTATTTAAACCCATCCTTCAGGCAGGGGAAGAGATTGCATCCGACAGACAACAATCCATAGATTGGGTACTTAGAGCAGTGAATACCCTTGAGCCCCCACCATGAATATGTTATCCTTCAAATACCAAAGGTTGGCTATCCCTGGGAAAAAATTAGCCTTGTAAAGACTGCTTAACTCTAAATATGTTGATGTCCTCTTCCTTCAAGAAACCCTAGGTCAGGCTAGTGTTATCACCCACTTGCTCGAACCTTGGCGTCCTAGGTGGACTTTTCAATCTCTTGATGCAAACGGTCGATCTGGGGGATTGGCCCTGGGGATAAATTTCCGTTCCATTAGAATCTGTAACATTTGGGGAGCACTGGGCACATTGGGGCGGACATTTACTCTCTTGAACTTGAAGCACAGATCAAGATCATTAACGTTTATGGACCTTTCCAAAGCTGGGAAGAATATTGGAACCGATTGCTTAACTCTAACATTTTACAACAGGACAATATAATTCTGGGTGAAGACCTAAATTTTTCTATGGGATTTGCAGAATCCTGGGGTCACAATGCCCAAAGGGACACTCTCTCAGCTTTCTTTGAGAACATCCTAGAGGATCATAACTTGATTGATATCCCTTTAGCCAAAATTCAACCTACCTAGAGAAACAATAGAACTAGAGAGGACAACCTTTCTAGAAGGCTTAATCGGTTCCTCATAAAGGAGAGTCTGCTGAACATGGGACATAGAATTAGATATTGGGTTGGTTTTTGGGCATGCCTGACCTTAGACCGATATACCTGGAAATATGTGGAGGAACGAATAGGCTTAGAGCCCCTTCAAATTTAACTCTTCCTGGCTAAGAGATGCTGACTATACTAGATTGGTCATTGAATTATGGAAGGCACATCCCCCAGATGCCAGAGGGAACATTACTGAAGGATTTGCACACAACCTAAGGGAACTGAAGAGTCTATCCAAAATATGGGCTCACAAGAAGTGAATGCAGGAGGACCTTATCCTCAAGGCAACTAAAGGGGATATAGCTACTTTCTAGAATGAACATGGAGGGATCTACTCGACCCAAGAACACAAGGACAAGATTACAACCCTGCTTGCCAAGAGGAGTCAGATACTAAAGGATCGAGAAGAAAGTTGGTGACTAAGAAGCAGGTCTATATGGCTTCTAGAAGGGGATGATAATAAAAAATTCTACCAGAAGTTTGCGAATGGGCACAAGGCCATCAATACCATATGGCAGCTATCAAATGAGCATGGAGAAACAATGAATACCTTCCCGAGTTTAGCAGCCTTGGCCACATCACATTTAAAACATAATTATAAGGCTCCACAAACTGCTACTATAGCAGAAGTCATGCGCACAACTCAACTGTTCCCTAGGTATGTCGATTAGGATGATTCTTTGGATCTGACAAAGGAAGTCACACGGGGGGAACTTGAAGCCATTTTAAAATGGTTCAAACGAGACAAAATCCCGGGCCTGGATGGATGGAATGTGGAATTCTACCTGGATTATTTTGATACTCTTAGAGAGGATCTCTTAAAAGTTATAGAGGATTGTCGAACTAATGGAAAGATGTATGAGGCCTTCAACTCCACCTTCATCACTCATCCCCAAATCTGACAACCCTACCACCTTCAATGACTTCTGTCCCATCTCCTTGTGCAATTGCATATACAATATCATTGCCAAGATCATAGCCAATTGCCTTTGTCCGATCCTGTCCACCCACATTTCATTTGAGCAATTTGCCTTCCTGCAAGATAGACAAATCCATGAGGCTGTTGGGACAGCACAAGAGATCCTGCACTCCATCTAGTCAAAGAAAATAAAAGGTATGATATTAAAATTAGATCTCTCAAAAGCATTTAACAGAGTAAACTGGATCTACATTAGAATGCTACTAACTCATTTAGGCTTCCCGTACGAGTTTATAAAATGGATTATGTGTTGCATTACTAATGTAACATTCAGTGTCCTTGTTAACGGGGCGGCATTGCCTTTCTTTCACTCTGAGAGAGGTCTCAGGTAGGGTTGCCCACTGTCCCCGTTACTCTTTTTACTCATCATGGAGGGTCTCAACAAACTCATAAAATAGGAATATAGAAGGGGAAGGCTTAGAGGTATCAATATTACAGACAGGTGCACCCTGACACACTTGCTCTTTATAGATGATGTTATGCTCTTCCTCAACAGGAGTATTCGTGACTTGACCTTGCTGCAGAATACTTTCTCCGTTTTTCTAGTGGCCATAGGCATGATCATCAACGATGCAAAGTCCACCATAACAACCACTGGGTGCTCTCCTCATGAGATACAATATGCCCTGATAAGATTCCCTTATGCACTTCTGCAAATGGATGAGGGACTAAAATATCTGGGTTATAGGCTAAAGCCTCATGGTTACAAAATTGAAAACTGGATTTGGTTAATTACCAAGATGGAAAAGCGGCTCAACATATGGTGCCATAAATATTTATTGAGAGTAGGCAGATTGATACTCATCAAAGCGATGTTGGAAGCCACATGGGTGTATTGGATGTCGCTGACATGGATACCAAGGGGTATCCTATCCAGAATTCAAAATCTCTATTGTAGATTCCTGTGGAAAGGAAAGCGGCGGGGGAAAATCTTTGCATGGGAAAAATGGGAATCTCTAGCTCTTCCAAAGAAATGGGGTGGATAGGGGATCAAAAGGCTGGAAAATTTCTCTACAACCTTGGCAGCCAAATTATGATGGCAGCGAATCACCTCTCATAATTTGTGGACCAAGGTTTCCACCTCAAAATATATTGCACCACAACCATAGTGGAACACAACAAGCATATCAATTATATGGAAGGACGTCCTGCAATCAATGTCTCTTATCTAGGACAACCTCACCTGGAGAATTCATTCGGGCGCATCAGTAAGAATACGGGTAGACCCCTGGATCAGATGTGGAAATGCACACAGGCCACTTGATGAACTAAAGAACCACCTCACAACCATGGGAATCACACATATCAACCATATTGTAGACAGAGAGCACTCCAATTTTGCACAACAACCCTGGAAATTTGGGCATGCACTACAAATTCCACATCCATGGAAGCAATATTGGAGGGATTGCACAACTGCTCTTACTGAATCTCACATCAGAATATTCGAAGAAGATGATGAACTATTATGGGCACCTGCAAACCACAGGCGATATTCACCTAAAGAAGGTTATCTAGTTTTAATGGATTCTAAAAGATCACAAATATGTGAAACATGGTGGAGTAGTTTATGGGAGTTAAAAGCACCACCTAGGATGAGGCTCCTCATGTGGACAATTATGAAGAATAAGATACCCACAGGAGACAACTTAATCAAAATATATTTCCATGGACCCTTCTGGTGTTGTTTATGCAAGATCAACAACGAGGATACTGATCCTCTCTTCCTCACGTGCCTGACTGTCAAAGAGCTATGGGTTAATATTCACTCAAATTTTCTCTCTAATCCATCAGTGGGGCTCAACAGTGATAGAAGCATGGGCTTCTTTGTGGTCTGTTGCCTCCCCGACTAAAGCTAGGAATATTCCAGTTCTCACCTGCTGGGCTATTTGGATTGCTCACAATCGTTATATATTTCAGAACTCAGCTCCCCATTGGCCTTCTATCTCTGCCTACATTCTATCAGATTATCATATCATACCCGAGGAAGAAACAATCTCCACTCCTAGACATATTATCCCTGAAAGAATAAATTACTCTCGCCCATGGGCTTACTTTGATGGCTCAGCTCAGGAAATTGGATGTGGGGGTGGCACCATACTACACCTTACTGGAACTCATTTTTTCAAAATACAAATGGGCCTGGGGAGGGGTACAAACAATTTTTCCGAACTTATCACGGCCAAATATACCATACAATATGCTCTGGAAAAATAATGCAGGAACATCCAATTATTTGGGGGCTCAAAAGTTGTTTGCAATTGGATAAACAAAACAACAAACAGTAATGCATATTCTCTGAGACATATTTTGGACGAGATTCACCGACTCATCAATCTTTTTGACACTTTTGTTTATCATCATATATACAGGTAATGAAACTCAATTGCCGACCTCCTATCCAAGGAAGTAGCGCATAGGCCTTTTGGGACTTGGATGATCCAAGAGCAGAGGGATGGTTCCTTCTATCAACACTATCATCGACCTTATATAGACCTTACAGACTCACTGGCTTAGATGGACCCTGTCTATCTTTTTGTTTATGTAATTATTGTTTACATTTAATGTTATCAGACATACAAAATGACAGTCAAAATACTCTCTGTGTAGAGAAATTTTGAATCTACAGTGAAAGTTCAATGTCTCCCTACGTGGAGTACACCATTTTTGACACCACATACTTGCTAGGCTCTATGCGTCACATACAACATATGCTTTTGCATCTACAAAATGTAATTTTATTTTTTAATGAAAATTATGACTTTTCCAAAGGGATATATATATATTATAAATAATTGTTTAAAATTTTAAATTTATTTTTTTTCTTTTATTTAATTTTTATTTTTTTTGTAATTATTTAACTTTTTTAAATGATGATTATTTATTATTTTTTTAACTTTAAAAAATGGTTTTATTATTAATATTTTCTTAATTATATATATATTTTTTAATTTTTTGTTTTTGTTTTTTTTTTAATTAAATTATTTATTTTTTATTAAAAATTTCCCTTTTTTCAAGTTAATTCTGTCTGTTCAATTTATTTTTTGTAATGAATCATCTCTTTGCACCCTTGGGCGGTGGGCTCGAGGCGGGGGGCGCCGAATTTATTTTTTTTTAATGGTGTATTTATTTTTGTAATTTTTTAATTTCTATTTTTAATTTTTATTTTTTTAATTTGGTAATTTTAATTTTACTCATTTTTTTTTTACATGGTAGGTTAATTTTTTACATTTTATAGTTTTTTTATGTCAATTTTAACTTTTTTTTATATTTGATTTTTTTTGTCATTTTTTTTAATGTTATCATTGTATTTTTTCCTTCGTATATTTTGTGTTTTTTTATTGTTTTTTTTCAATATTTGAATTTTTGTTTTCTTATGTATTTTTCATATATATATAATTTTTTTTGTAAGGTCTGTGTCGATGCTTGCCTAGCAACCCGATCCCATTATGTGCAATTTGATAGTAGATTTTAAATTTTTCGTTATAATTAATTGAATCTACCCCACAATGTGTTAATTTCATGGTTGGTCTTTAAGTTTTCATTACAATGGGTTGAACTCACCTACACTGCATGTCAATTTGATAGTTGGTTTTTAAATTTTTTTTTGCAATGTCTCAAGTTGTCTTAGGCTAAGATTTGAAAATCGCTATACATTTAACATTTTAAAAAAATTACTCTTCGTATAATAACTTTTTATTCGAGTGTTCAATTTTAAAGTCTTTTTAGTCAAAATTTTTCCATAATGTCATGCTTGAAATATTTTGAAAACTTGATATTTTTTGTCATCATAATCTTTGGTTTTAATCGCATGGTTGAAAAGCTGTCAAGATTTTAATGTTTTTCTAAGTCATGATTGTTTTCGAGGTTTTTTAGAGTCAAGATATTTTATCTTTAAGAACACGAATGGAAATAGTTGGAATTATCAGGATTTGAGACATGATATTTTATCTTTAACATCATGTCCGAGAATTGTTGGAATTTTACAGTTTTTCAAAGTCCGAATATTTTCTTTTTAACTCCATTGCTAAAAAAACTGTCAAAATTGTAACCCGATTTTTTTTTTGTTATTCCAGAATAAACAATTTTTTTAACGCTGTTTTTTTCATCCATTTAAAAAAAAATGGTTTTATTTCCATCTAAAAAGTGTTGAAAATTTACCCTAAAAAAAAAAATCGTTCTGGCATAAATAATTTTCATTTTTGGGTTGTTTTTTCATGTTTTTTTGGGGTTTTTGGGCTCGAGTACCCGTTTAGAGGTAATAGTTCTGTTTCATCGGTAACTATGTTATCCTAGTGGCATCACTGGATGTGTTTATGGCTAAAGGAAATTGGCAAAGGAAAATGCATTAAAATGAAAAAGGCATTTGGCAAAGGAAAATGCATTAAAAGGAAAAATGTATTTTTGACACATTTGTTTATGAAAATAAAGAAAAATAGGAGAAAAGTAAGGTGAAAGATCACAGGTTGCATGTGAGGAGGAAAATGAAGGAAAATAATGGGCAATGAAGAAAATTGAAGCCTCATTGATAAAAAGGCTTCTGAGGATTAGTTTGTAACCTTTTTTCAATTCAATTTTCGAGCTCTCTCATTACTCTTTCTCTCTATCACTTTTGGACACAAAGTTTTCTTGGAGCACTCTAGCTTTGGAGCAAGGAAGGAAAAAAAAGCAAAAGGGAAGGAAGGAAAGCAGGGAGCAAGAAAGGAAGAGCAGGATCAATACGCTTCAACAAGAATACTTGTAGGTAACATATTGCATGTGTGATTTCCTAGTTGGTTTTGACATGCATGGATTTGCATGTTGATGTATAGTTCTCTTATTGTCAGTGGCATGGTTTTTCCAGGTTATGACAGTCGTTTTCAACCTAGCCTTGCCTTTTTCTGGATGCCATGGTGTGTTGGGATTTTGATCTTGGTTTTGAGCTTTGGAATTTCTGGATGGATTTCAGAATCCGGGGCAAAGGTGGTCTCAAGGTTAATTCCCAAAGGCCTAGAAATCCCTTGACTAGTTTTGGTGGGATTCACGTAAAGCCCAAGGGAGGTGTATCAATTTAGGGCCTAGTGATCCGGGATTGGATTGCGGTAAAGTCTAAGAGACAAGGAGATGGAAAATTCCTCAAAGATAGTGATGGATTCTAGATGGAATTCCAATTTCAGTTCAGTTTTGTGATCGAAGCATCGGTTTTGGTGTGATCGTGGTTTGGTAAGGGTGGAAGTGGTTTAGCCATTGGATTCCCTTGGTTGTTTTTAGATTGGTTTATCCATGAGATCCCACATTCATGTTTGGAATATGGCACAGGGGTGACTGGCTAAAAAAAATATTTGGTTCATCCATGTCTACGGTCAAGTGGTACGTGGAAATCTCGAACCTGGTCATATTTCCCTATGTTTAATAAAAGCTAAGTTCTCTTGATTTTGTACTTGTTTATATGTAGATTTAATGGTTGTTATCTCACTGTTATTTCCATGGTTTTATGTTGGTTATAACCATGGTTAATTGACTAGTTCATGTCATGGTTATTTCATGTATTTGCTTGTAATTGTTAAAATGAAGGATGCAAGATATAATGGATGTCATAACAATTCAAGGGAGAAGGTGGCAATCATTCTTGTCATGTCCCATAAGAGTTTTTAGTCATTCATGCTTTGTTTTGTATCCTAGACCTATAGATTACATTGATGCTAAGTGTTTGATAGAATGTCAGTCCCGATTGGGGATGGTTAGGCCTAGTCCTAGAGTTAGTTTTTGGTTTATTAGTCTTGTCATCATTTGTTTAGTGGATTCTAGAAGTTACAACAAGTTCTGGGCAGTGGCCGAAATTATGGGCTTGAAAAGTGCCTTAAATCCTGCGGACTCTAGCACAGATCTACTGGAAATAGTCCCTGGACACAGTCATGTAGGCTTGTGGGAGCATTTAGAGTTCTCTAGATGCTGGCATGCCCATAGCATGGGAGCATCTAAAGCTCTCTCAACATTGGTATGCGCATATCATGGGAGTGTCTAGAGGTTTAATAGCTTAACAAATCAGTGGGACCCAGGGGCATGGTACTTGTGTGATTGGGATGGCTCCTGGGAGTGTTTGTGCTAATGTAGAAGGTATGTTTAATGGGATTCTATCAATTCCACTTCCTTAAGGATACCTAGGAGTTTGAATCATATGACAGTAGCCTCTCGTCACATGTTTACCCCAATTGGATGGTTACTTAGTGTTGATGGCGTTGAACTTGCAACATTCACGAGATCTCCTTGGTATGAAGTCCCAACTAGACATCACACCATTTGGTGTAGGAGTCCCATCCAGTAGGATGGACCAATTTCCATTCTCTTAGAGATTTTCCTTAGCTCTTACTGTTCAACACATGAGAGTGTTATGATGGTATCTTCAAAAAATGAGGTGAGTGTGCCTGGTGAGTGTGTAATGTAACTTGTGTCTAGGTTCTCTTACTGCAAAAGGGGAGAGTAAAGTGAACCTCTAAGTTAGAGGTGGTAGTACCACCCAGGAAGAGACACTCGCAAACCAAAAGAGGTTTGTCCAACATCTAGCAGAGTATTCCATAGCGAATGTGACAGTCATTAAAACTGAAGTACAAAGGAAAACACGTACACCATCCAACATAGTAGTCCACATGGATGTGACAGTCGTTATAACTAGTAAACAAGAAAGGTATGTCTAATGTCCCGTGGAGTAGTCCACAAGGACGAGACAACAATGTTAACCAATACAACACATTCCCAATAATGTAAGTACTAAAACAACCAGAGTGGTTAAACTATTTAGTACATATGAAACAAACATGCATTACAAATGCCAAAAGAATAGTCTTACAAACATATGCAAAACATGCATGAAAACGTGTTCACCTTAACAGTCTTATGTATTAAGAAAAATTTCCAAGACACATATGTACACCATACATCACTAGTCCCAGTAGTGGGACATTGAAGCCACTCCTCGCTCCTCAAAGAACTGACTGAAACTCTCAAGGCTATGTGGGAAGAGCCAAGGTGAAAATTCCTTGCTCATACAATGGGAGGGGTATATATAGCCAGGGGTGATGTTTGACCCTTGTGACTCTTGGACTACCCTCATGACTATTCAACTTCCTATGACTTTTCAACTGACGTGACTCTTCATATTCATGTGTGTGTCTATTGGAATTTCACTTTACATTACATTCAGTTACAACATATATGGCCCATAGTAGTGATGTGGCATTGACAACTCATGACACAAGTTGACATGACACTGCGAACATGGATCAGCTGGTTGTGGTGGCAATGTCAAGCTGTTGTTGCTACTGAGTGATAGATGTGCTCTTCGATGTGATTTGTCTTCTCCTTTTCATGGCTTGATGTTGTGGAGTCTTCAATGGTCTTGATCTTGTAATATGGTTACATGCATGTGCTCCTTTTTCTTACTCTTTGATGAGCTTCTTTTGTCCATCCAGCTGCAAGTGATGTTGGAATTAAGGAATCGCTAGGGGGGTAAATAAGTAATTTAAGAAACTCTTTATTTTCTTTTCTTATTGTGCTTATAGCTCCTTCTTATGTTCTTTCATATGTGAAAGCATTCATTCATAAAGCAGTAGATCTTATAAACTTTCAGAACACATATTCAAACAAAAATCGCATGACCAACATAGATTTGACACAGTGTTTTCATGTGGAAACTCAGAGGGAAAAAAACCACCAATTTGTTTTTTGTTTTATGATATAAATTAAGCACCAACTTAATTACATCTATTTGTTTATGAGCACCCACTCACTAGAGGAACCAAACCCCTTTGTTTAGTAAGCACCAACTTGCCAAGAGGCACCAACCTCTTTTGTTTAGCAAGCACCAACATGCCAAGAGGCACCAACCTATTTTGTTTAGCAAGAACCAAATTTCTAAGAGGCACCAACCTATTTTGTTTAGCAAGCACCAAATTTCCTATAGGCACCAACCTCTTAAGTGTGTAGGCACCAACCTGTCACTACCACTATTTTACTATTTCATACAATTTTCATACTGAAAACAAAGGCATACTAGTTATAAGTAAAATACCAATATAATGATTATCTGCAGTTTCAACTTCTACACTCTACTTTCTAAACACTTGTGGCAGTCTTCCTCTCGCTGCCCATTACAACATTTTCTTTTATTTCCATTGTTTCATCACAAAACTACCCATGCAACACTCTCCTCCAATCCACAACTCACTACTCTTCATTCTCTTCTCAGGGATCTCCACTGCTTCACCACAACACTACCCTTGCAACACTCTTCGCCAATACATAACTCACTGCTTTTCACTCTCACAAGTATGCTCGCACTCCCCATTAGCTCAATGGAGGTTCACAGTTTTGTTTCTGTGCTGCTCTTGGCTCGATGTAGTCACTATTATCATCACTTCTGCCCACGCATGTGTTGGGTGTGGAGCATGATTATTTAGAGGTCTTTGATTCAGCCGGACGTATACCCCAGGAAGTTTGTACACCCCTTGCGGGAGTTTGGGGGCGCCGATCCCCCCCGTCTGGGGGGTTCAGGGGTCAGCGGTCCCCTGGCGGGGGTTTTGGGGGCAGCGCCCCCGAAGCTAAAAACAGATGTAAAATTGCCTTGTAAAAGTATAGTAATTTCTAGTCAATCTGGGCCATTCATTAGGTGGATGATCTGATGGTAGAACTTATGTTTAGTTTAAGGTTTTTTTTCCCTAGAAGGCAACCCCTCTCTTTGTATGAGGGCATTGTATTGAAGCTGTGTAATAGTTGTGTATTCTCCAAGTGAGAAATAGAGAGGTGAGCCTGTCAGAGAAAATAGAGGATATTACAACGAATCTGCTATAGGTTGTGTCTCTTCATTTTGTTGGATAATAGAAAGAAAGGACTGGTTGTTCGGGGTGTACGTAGCCCAAAATGGGTGAACCATGTATATCTGTCTCTCTAGTTTTATGCGTTTTCTGTGTTTATATTTATGCAATATTCCATGTGTTCCATTGCTCTGTAATATATAATTTTCTAACAATTTGTATTAGAGCCGAAGGTCTATTTGGCTGATAAACTCGTAGGAAAGAAGGGTTCCTCGTTCGAGTGGAAGCAATGGCGAAAGATGGTAAGTTTAAAGTTGAGAAATTTAATGGCCAAAAATTCTTGTTGTGGAAGATGCAAATGGAAGATTATCTGTATCAAAAAGATCTGTACCTACCATTGGGCAGAAAAACAAAGATGCCGACGGGTATGACAAATGAAGAATGGAACTTTCTCGATAGAAAGGCACTCGGAATAGTACGGTTGTGCCTCGCAGCGTCAGTTGCCTTCAACATTTCGAAAGAAACAACGACATAAGGTTTGATTAAGGCGTTGGTGAAACTATATGAAAAACCCTCGGCCTCAAACAAGGTATTTCTTATGAAACGATTATTTAATATAAAGATGTCAGAAGGTGGATCTGTTGCAAACCATTTAAATGATTTTAATACTATTACAAGTCATTTAAGTTCTGTAGGGGTAAGCTTTGATGATGAAGCTAGAGCTATGTTATTCTTGTGCTCATTTATTATTCGCTCAATCATCCTTATTCGATTGTATTTTGCAGCACATTAAGAATACTTAACCCTTTCACCCCTCCACTGAAAAGGTACAAACATATGCACAAATTTTAATACACTAGCAATACATCCCTCTAGATTCATTATATTTGATAGTTTTATGTTTAATCTTCCATGTTTATAACAATCAGGGTATTATTTCAACTCAACACACACAGCAATTGCCAACAATGCTCAATAAAACCAAACCAATTGACAATGATTATCTATGTACAAACCCTCGTAAAGGAAAACACCACTAACAACTGTTTCACGGATTAAAATAGCAAAGAAACAGTTGGTCTTTACCACATCACCTAATTTCATAATTTTATCTTCAATTTCATAATTGTGTATCCCATTGTTTTTTAATTTTATTTTCAAATTGGATTTTCGTTGGCCTTGCTTTTTCATTCTTTAAAGTTAACAGAATCGCTAAAAGTGCCATTATTCATTTCACAGGGCATGGGTCGTTGCTTCAGATTAAATGCTTTATACATAAATTGTTATACATCTTAGCGTTAACACAAAATATGATTAATAATTTTGAAACTCTACATTTCAGGTTACTCGATTATTATCATGAAATTAATCAATGAACCATGTCATTGTTGATTTTTTTTTTTCCAGTTTTCTTTTGATAAATAGTTTTTATATTTAAGTGGGCACTCTTTCTCATATTATATAAAAAGGGAATCATTCTATTTGTAGCATCAATTCTAATATATCTTCCATTTCTCAAATTCGCTTTCACAAGACACGGCCTTGGCTCCCATACTTTGTTACCTTCAAACTTCATATTGAGAACACTGATATTTAATAATTAGCGATTTTTTTACTTCTCTCATTACTATGCATTATTGTTGGTTTTGTCCACTCGCTTAGAACGCACAGGGTGCTCAAGGTGAAAATTTGGCTGTGTTGTTTCACATCTTTTTTGCGATTCAATGTGGTGATCAATAGCAATCTCAATTTCTTTTTCTTCAATTTTCTCCTGTATGGCAAATGGAGTTTCTCATTTATGCTACATCTCTTGTACCATAAGAGTATAACATTGTCCAAGGGTGAATTGGGCACAAGAATAAATAGCATAAAATAATTACATCGAAACATTATCTAAAAGAGGTTATTTTCCCAATTTTGTTTGTTCTTTTACTGTATACTTTGGCCTGAAGTTCATACATTTAAAACTCTACAACATCGTCAAACAGTTATTTCCCTGCTAAAAAAGGCCTGCCTAAAAAGGATACATAAAAAGGAAAAAATCAATTCAAAAACTTTTAGTTCTAGACCGTGACATGTTAAAGCTGGACAAAATTTATGTCCCTAATCCAATTGCCATAATTACCTGGAAAACTGCAAGATGAACTCCCCAATGAAATTATCAACTGTGCAGAAAATATCATTTCCGAACTGAAAACAGTTTTGAAAGCAGTGCACTACTGAAGTAGCACCAGATTTCTTGGATACATTCTGTTTGCTACTGCAACCTTGACGCCAAAATACCAACGCAGCCTGCCTCAGATACAATCCGATGACCTAAATAAACAAAATGAACACTTTAAGATGGCCCATCAAATGAGCAGCATCAGCGCAGCAAACAGATGTCACATATTTCTTTTAAAGAGACCCACCATATGACTTGCCCAAATCTTGTCGTTACCGTTAGTACAAGTATACCATATAATGTATCTCCATTCCGACCATATGCATTTGGTGATTTATTTTAGCTATATTTACCATGCAAGCATAGGCAGACTTTAGCTCTAAACATTCCAGACAAGCATTTTTTACTTGAAGAGAATAGCTCTGGCAGACGCCAAAAGATACAAGTACAGAGAAAAAGCAATAACATAAAACCATTTCGTCATGAATGTAAAAATGCCCGAGGTAAATTATCAATAAATTAAAATAAATGACTTTTCAGGCAGCCGTTATCCACTTCATTATCTACTGAAATGTAGAAAACTTGATAGAACATTGGACTTCATAGATTATTCTTCAAGACCTGCAAATTTGTCGGACATGGTTGTAACTAATAAAGGCCCAGCCAACACTCCTATTGATCGTGCCACTGGTGGCAGCCAAACTTTGGACAATTATATTTCAGCTCCAAGCTTTTCTTAGTAGTGGCCACAAGAAAACAAATGGCTAATACAAGAAAAGTTGCCTTGTCAACTAAACTCCATTTTTACCAAACAGAACCTTCAAGTATACATTTTTTCTGTCTCTTGCATTGTCTGTGCACTGATTACAAAATAATCGACTTGCAGTCACATATTAAAACTTGGAACTTATGTGATGCAAATACGCTCCTTCCTGCAATAAAGCAAGTTGCAAATTGCCATTAAAAGGTGTCTCCATTCATAATATTTATTAAAAATGTCAAACATGCGTCTAGCTGGAAATCTTCATATACAAAGCAAGATGTCTTTAACAAACGCTCTAGCCAACAGACAAAGAATGAAACTTACATTATGGCAAAGAGAATCATATTGTCAATGCACCCATCCCAATATGAACTACAACAACAGAGTGTACTAAATAAGGTCAGCTCAAAAACAAATCTTGGATATTATTTCACAAGTTTAGTTTAACAATTAATCTACAAATGATCCCCATCAGCCACCGATGTTCCTTGGTCATGCTTTGCTGGAGAAAGCTAAAGCATAACTGCCTGAAAACAACAAATTAGCTCATATTAATAGGAGCCACCTGCCAGAATGATCTCAAACATTAACAGGAGGTCTGGAATCCTAGTGCAAAAAAACTGAGAAACAGTAAGTACTTAACATTTTGCACCATCAGTAGTAGTCATGACCACTTGCACGACCAATCATAGGAGAACCAGGTCTAAAATCAATTACAGGAAGTTTGGATGGAATCTTCAGAAGCTGCTGTGACACATGTTCAGCTAAAGCAACTTGACCACCATACTGCCTTTGAAATTCACCATTGCTATCACTTGTTATTCTGCCAAATGCTATCCCTAGAATATCACCATTTTCTGCTATTTGATGATCTCGCAGTCTAGGGGAGCCTTCTGGAGTATGGACTGCCTGTGTTCCAAAGTAAACATCCTGTCTGCAATCATGATAAGGACCATTCAAACATGAGCCATTGAAACATGGACCATTAGGTAATCTTGTCGTGTTTCCAAAACCTTCATCCACATATGTAGACTGTCTCAGAGCTCCATTTACTTGGAATGGGATGGCACCATGACCTCCAGTCAGAGGAGTTGAAGAACCAGAGTTAACAAGTGGGGTTGATATCGGTGAAGGAGACATCATGCCGTTTCTATGACATGGAGATCGTGGCTGCATTAATGGACTTCCTGAGGGAGATACTGGCAAAGATATGTTCTTCTGTACATTGGAATGATCACTGCAAGCACAAATAATTCAAGTTTGGAAATTATTCCCAAAACAAAAATACTTCTTTCACATTGACACCCTAATTTCCATGTGCAATATAGATGCTGACTTGAAAACAAGTAAATACACGAAGCAAATAATATGGCAACTAGCAACCAACCTTGACAATTGATAGGGAAATTTTCCTTTCGACTGTGTTGGTGCATAGTCTATATCAAGAGAAGAAAGATTCCTCATGTGTCCGACACCTTGCATGATATTCTGTGTAACACAGGAAACCGAAAATGCAAAACGATATACTCAAATGGTTCAACCAAATAAGCCACAACAGTTGTCACCACAAATTGCTTAAAATGACTTTTCCGTGCTTTTACATCACAAAGATAAGGTTGCTCCAAATTGGAAAAGATGCAAGAAAAGGTGGAATACATCAATGCAATATGCTGGCATTTCATTAGAGCTTTCAATAATGACCTAATTTTGAAAAACTAAGATATTAAATAACAACTCTAGAAACAAAAGATGTCCCGCAAACTGTATTATGTTGAATGAACCACACCATCTACAATTTATCATCCCTTCAATCAACAATAACATGAACATCAAAAGACTAGTCATGAATATTGAGATTCTCCATCAGTCCATAGGCAGTAGTCAGATTTGGCTAGGAGTTAAGCACGTCATTATCATTTAGAATTAGAATATCCATCTCATCCATGACATTACTAGCCCAGGTAAGAATTAGCTTAGTTTCAACCAATATCGTTTGGCATCTAATTACTGTCAGTTGGACAACATTAAAGTTAGCTAACACGTTTAAATAAAAGGGTTTCCAAAACGCATACAAGGGAAATTGCCACCCCCATTCTTCATTACTGCATTTCCCTCAACTTTTGTTAAAAATGTTCGTTGCTGAATTATGTTGTTTATAACAATAATAAGGGATGATGCAGGGAAAATGAGCAGCATCTATGTGTTCCATAATCAATTCTCAAATGTATACCATATTGTACTGTGAAACCATAATCCCTCGTCAACAAGGTCTTGAATTTATGGTTAAGCAAGTGTGATGATATTGCCCTAATCAAGTCTCACATTCCCTATAGACATGTTTCGCCCTTCGCGGGCCATCTCACCCATGCAAGTGAGCCATTTCAAGCAGTTGAAGCCAGGAGCAAGTCCAGCACAACTTTGGCAGAACAGATAACCCCACCTGTTGTTTCTTAGCCAAGAGATCTTCCTTAAATGTTGTAAGCCAGTCACTAACCTGTAATTTTCCCAGATGGATAGGCCATTCTTGCGATGTAAAGTGTCATTGACACTGGACATGACTGCAATGTTGTGTCATGTGAGAGGTTGGACTATTGAAAGATTGCATCCTTGAAACACAATGTGTGCTCATCTTATCTTGAGTGCAAAAGGAATTATAAGCTGACTACAAAGAAGACGATATAATAATAATACCCTAGCATAAAAATGACTAAATAAAACAGTACTAGATGTAGCAAGCATACATCCCAGTTTTGTAAAACAGATGGCAAAGTGCAACACTCCTTTGGGCGAGTGATACTCCCAAACAAAGATGTCTTGTACCTTGTTGAATAATGCTGAAGGCTATGGTAATCAAATGCAAAATAGCTAATCGCAGAATTGCTCAAGCATTAACAGAGGTTTAGATATCAAATTGGTTTTAATCATGAGTGTTAGATAGGGGAGTGGACTTTAGTCAGTTATCACATCAACTCATCTTCCAAGAAGACCCACCTGAATGGGGGAGATTGATCAAATCTGTTACCAGCATAGAGCATATTGATTTTTCCTCCCATAGTCCACAACCTGGCTTTATGGCATATTTGAAAAACGAGTGACTTTTCAGTTTCCATGTTCCAAGAAAGACCCACAAGAATAGGAGGCAAATTGATAGAATCCATTACTACAGTGAATGTACTGAATTTTCCCTCCCATATTCCAACACCTTGCCTTCTGACAATCTTTGAAAATTAGTATTTTCTATCAAATATTTGCACTCTATATGAAGGATACCCCCAAATAAAGACGTTTTGTACCTTAATGAATAATGCTGGAAGGCTAGAATAATCAAATGCAAAATAGCTAATCACTGAATTGTGTTGATTTTTGTGTAGCATCGGGAGGTATTTCAGCATGCCAAGAGGCCTCCTAAGTCGGCCTAGAAAATTCATGGAAATTAAAATAAATAAATTTTATTTTTGGATTTCCTGTAAGCTCAAAAAGTACAAGTAAGCCCCACCATCAAAGGGTGTGCCCCTTGGGGATAAATGCACCCATTTGACTTGTATATATATATACATGATGTGACACTTCATTTGCCTTTCACTCATCTCTGATATAAAAGACACTCATGGGAGCAGAAAGATGATGAAATGGCTAAAGTTTGGACTTCATTTTTGGCACAGATTTCTAAGACATTTTATCGTAAACCTTGCTGAAGATGAATATCTCCTAGAAGAAGAATTGCTTGCTTTTCTCCTAAGTTTGGGTTTCACAAGGAAAGTTTTCCGTCCCTATTGTGTGTTGCTCTCTTTATGATCTTATTTGTTTCTACTGTTTTTGTTGCATTACTGTTGAGATTTTGTGTATAATTGCTTAATGATATCAGTAGCATAAGAAGAATTAATTGAAGATCATTAGAACTAGAAGTAATTATCAGATCAGAAAATTGGTTTCTATTGTGTTTATTGTAGAAAAATCAACATGGTATCACAGCAAGGTTAATAAAAGAGTCACAGCCTAGGAGGAGGAAGAGTTTGGAGCTAAATTGCACAATACGGGAAACCAAGTACAAGTTTCCAAAAGGCTATGGGTATGAACCTGACCCCCCCCCCCCCCCCCCCCAAATTTGAAAAGAGAACACGATATATATATATATATATGATATTCTCGGTTCTCCATCCAAACTTGGGAGGGATTGGGTCAGGGTTCGTACCCGATCCGTTTTGGAAACTGTATATATATATAGTATATATTATAGATATATATATATATATATTGCACGGCGACCCGTCCTCACCAAAATTCATGGTGTTTCCTTAATCCTGACGATCCGGGTACTTTGGAAGACATCGAAAATTTTCCCAATTGGTTGGGGACTCCATCGGGGATCGAGGACATCCACGCCATCCCTCGAAAATTCGGTGACTTTTTGGGGGACTTTAGGACGTCCCCCAATATCATGCACGTTAAACTTTACAATAAACAATAAACAACAACAAAAAAAATTGAAAACGTAAGTTCTAAACTTTAAGGTCAAAGAATTAAAAAACAAATTTTGAAACCTAAACCCTATCACAACATAAACCTATTGACTAAACTAAACCTATTGCATATTACACGCTACACTAAACTTATCTTGCAAGTGTTCTTTTTGTGATCCCTTGAGTTTGTTGACCTCATCACGGGTTGCATCAAGTTCTTCTTGCTTTTGAGCAAGATCTTCTTGAAACCATCTTTTCAAGATATCCCTTCTTTTTTCTGCTTCCTCAACTTGTAGCTTGAGAAGAGTGGTCTTCTCTACTTCTTTGTTGAGAACCTATATATGTTGCTTCTGCTCCTCATTTTCAATCCTGAGCCTGCTTAGTTCAGCTGAATAGGTTTCCAATTCCTTTTGCTTTTGGTCAAATGTAGATATGCATATTTGATCAGATTTGTTCCTTTCAATTTCTACTTTTTGCAACTGTTGTTTGAGCCTACTAATCTTTGCAAAGGTTGTGTTGAGTTCTTGTTGCTTTTGTTGTATTTCTCTCTTGAGTTCTTGTGTCTCTGTATTCTTGACTTCTTCCAATTGAGTTCTAAGACTACTAATCATCTTCTCAAACTCTTCATTTTCCTTGATGAGTTCTTTTGTTGTCTTCAATTCTGCTTCCGAAAGTCTTGTCTTTTCCTTTTGACTTTTGAGTTCCTTTATCACCTTGATCACTTGATTTTCAAACTCTGTCTTACTCATTTCCTCAATTTCTTCATCATAATCATAAGGATCCGAATTTTCAATAACATCTTGACCTGATTGCTTTGTTGAATAGAGATTATGAAGCTTTTCCCAAAGAGCTTTAGGTGTTGAACATTTACCAACTTTTGTTTTCACAGAAATTGGCAAAACTTTGAAAATTACATTCATGGCCTTTGAATTGTACCTTTTAGCTTCGTCGGTAGATGTGTCTCTAGAAACAATTGATTCCCATACTCCATGTGCCTGCAAATCTGTTAAGTTATGGCATGTTCTATGCTTATAACAGTTTACTTATTTTTCTTATTATATCCCACAGATTAGCAATCACATGTACATAAAGTAAAGTGCAGATAGAACATTAAACGATCGACAAAAAACACGCCAAGACAAGAGGCACAAGATGTGGTGGCTAGCCAGGGACAAACCCCACAATGTGTAGTGAAACCCTTTGATCAAATCTTCTTTTATCTTCAATAATTCAGCAGAGAGAAATAGTACAATAAATCTGATTTATATCAATAGTGGCAAACCCTAGATCAGCAGCATCAACATTAGCGGCTTCATCGTCAAACTAGGGCAGACAATACCTCATAAATTGACTGTCGGATCAGCTTGATTCCACCACCAAAAGTTGCAACTTCCAGAGGAGGTTCACATGAACCTACAGCACAGTTCAGATGAAATCTTTTGGTCCACGCAGTTCAAACTTTACTTCTGCAGTTGCAGGTTCAGTTTTAGCAGCTTCCGGCTTCACATGTGAGAGAAAAAGACCCTTTTCTGCGCAGTAGAGAAGAGACTCTTTTCTGCGCAATAGAGAGAGAGATGTGATGAGATGAGTGAGTGCAAATGAGGAAAATTCCTCTTGTATTTATACACAAATGATGACGTTTGAATAGATGCAACTGTTGGGCTTCTAAGCCTACATGAGTTGTAGGTCGGCTTGATAATAATTCCATAATCAAAATAAATTCTTATCTCCATGAATACTTATCGACATTGGATGATCTTTATATCAATCTTACACCTCTTGATGAGAGGAATCTAATAAAAATATTATCAATCGTGAACAAGATGACACACGTGAAGTTTGGCCCTAGTTGCCAATTTTAACACTCCCTCTCAACTAGGAAGAACTTCATCTACAATCTGTCTATCGGTTGTTACTCTTCATCCATCAAATGCACTGCCTTGTACAGCCTGACCCTTGCCCTGATCTGCTCTATTCTGACTGTTCTGCTTTGTCTTGTTCTACCCTGTACTGATCTGTATTGTTCTACTCTGTTCTGCTTTGATCTTGCATTGTTCTGTTCTGCTCTGCTTTTGTTTGAATTATGAAGAAGAAATGATCGAGGATGTATCATACTGACTCAAAGTCAGTCTCAGAGTATGTACCACTGGACACAGACCAATCTCAATCGACCTGAAGTCAGCGTCATAGTATGTACAACTCCTACCACTGGTCCTAGACCAGTAACATCCTCCACTGACTCAAAGTCAGTCTCAGAGTGTGTACCACTGATCCCAGGCCAGTCTCAACCGACCCAAAGTCAGTGTCATAGAATGTATCACTCCTACCACTAGTCCCAAACCAGTATCATTGATCCCAGATCAATGGAGGTCATCCTAGTGTAGGGAGTACAGTAGATATAACGATGCGTCCATCGGTACTAGTATGGTCTCTAACTTCATTTCCTTGCTCATTGATCAAATGAGAGGTACTTCCCATGAGTCCTAGATTGCATGGGTAGGATGTCTCGACAAGAGAACTTAATCAATCTCGTCTTCACAGGAGAACACATCAATCCCGCTACAATCGCCATGGAGAACACATCAATCCAGCCTGCCATGGAGAACACATCAATCCAGGCCTCACAGGAGAACACATCAATCCTGCTACAGTCGCCATGGAGAACACATCAATCCAGGCCTCACAGGAGAGCACATCAATCCTGCTACAATCGCCATAGCGAACACATCAATCCAGGCCGCCATGGAGAACACATCAATCCAGGCCTCACAGGAGAACACATCAATCCTGCTACAGTCGCAATGGAGAACAAATCAATCCAAGCCTCACAAGAAAACTAATCATCCTGCTACACAGGAGAGCGAATCATCATGTTCCACAAGAGAAGGAATCATCTTGCCCCACAAGAGAGCGAATCATCTTGTTCCAGTGCGCACCACCAAGGGAGGGTGAGTCACCCTGTGGTCGTATGTTGCTCCAGTAAGAACCGCAAGCCCTCAGAGCTCCCAGAGCTCAATGTATGC